>JAVJIF010020932.1:0-87427 GCA_038442645.1 Agave tequilana
ATAATTGTTTTTAGCTTCCGCATCATTTTGCATTAAGTGACCATTAGATTAGCCATCACCTATTCACTCCCCCTCTAGGTGAACTTACAGTAACACGCGGAGAGATAAGGTGAGAAATGAGGATATTCGTACTAAGATAGGTGTAGCCTCTATAGAAGAGAAGATGAGAAAAATCGCCTTCGATGGTTTGGTCATGTGCGACGTAGACCTACAGATGCACCAGTCCGGGAGTAGAGCGTATCAATTTAGGGCAAGTTAAAAGAGCGCAGGGGAGACCGAAGAAAACATAGATGGAGGTAATACAACAAGATATAGAGGCTTAAGGGCTTAGTGAAGGCATATTGCTCGATAGGAATGAGTGGAGAAAGCTGATCCATGTGCTCGATCCGGTGTAATTCTTTTTTGGTTCATTGTCACGCCCCGCTTCCCAAATACGTGGAAACGGAGTCGCGACGAGAGTCGGCGACGTATATACGCGAAGAAAATACCCCACGTATACACGCTAAGCCTAAAATAACCTGAACAACCTATAAATCTAAACCAAGATCAATCAATAATCACTGCAATATCTCATATAAATATCCACGCATGATATCATATAAAAGCACTGGAATAGATAGTGAATCTGATATGCATGAATCAAGAAAAAAAATAGGAACAGGAATAAAAGAGGTAAGAATACCAGAATAAAAGGGAGAGGACCCAGGCTCCTCGCAAGGCATACCGTCTCATCGAACACCTGCACAATAGAAACAATCGTCCAATATCTGGACGTGCAAATCCAGGGTCGTCAGAACGCGACCTGGTGAGTGTGTGTGTAAAGGGAAAAGCTCGTGCATATAAACAGTGTGCATAAATAATAACAAGAACAACTGCAGATATAAGAGACTAAATAACATGATAAATAACTGAACTGTAGTATATCTGATGACAACACGAATAAAGATATAAGATAATTATCACAACTGTAAACAAGCAACTGATGTCAAGTTGTGTAACCTATCACTAGTCTGATATATATCTGGTCCTGGTACAATCATGTGTCTATCATAGTGATATATATATATATATATATATATATATATATACAATCAGGTGATTACAGTCAGTCACAATGTAATAACAGTTTATTATTATTAATTATGTCAGCGAACACCAATTGTCACATGTAATAGACGCATCCCATACTACGCCTACCACACATGCCAATCGAGGTCCTCAGTTATTGAAACTGATCGGTTGGAGACATTGTCCATGCTTTAGGTGGGTCCCGTACATACCCGGGACCACGGCCCAGATGCCTGGCGCTGAACCAGGCCCTACCGCCAGGTAGTCAGTAACAGTAACAGTACTCACAGTATCACTGTGGAACAGTAAACTCACAGTAGCACTGTGGAACAGTAAACAGATGGGATGTCAGTCATCCCCCGGAACCCTGCAGTGGAACCGTAAGTCGGCTGCGCAACCTGTATCCTAGGTCCACCCAAAATACAGACGTTGTCTCCTCCATCAATTTCCCCAATCCCGGTGTAAGTTGTTTAATTTTCATTATTATTTAATTCAGCAAAACAATCAATACCCATGTTACTTATAACACTGGGACGATGTGGTGACAGTAACGATAACAGTACAGTAACAGTCAATCAGTAATTGTATACACGGTGAACAATATCAGTAACAGTGAACAGTAACAGTAACCGTGTATACGATGAACAATAGGACTGTACCGGGTGTTACGGTCAAACAATCTTTTCCCAGTAACTGTTAGTAACATGAATAATACAGTAACAGTCTAGACACCTCTAGTCAATATACAATCTCATATATGTAACCGTCCCAAAATCTCATACTTGTACTGAATACAATAGTAATGAATCCGCCAACTCCTAATTTCAATAGTCGCATGATCATCAAGTATCAATTCATATCGAGTAATCTGATACAATAACATATTTCAATAATCAAAGCTCAGTCCTCTCACTCCCATCAATCTACTCTGATCCTCAAGTCCTATCAGAGCTTAGGTTCACACCTGGTATGGGTAACCACCTGGGTCAAGCCTCGAGCTCAGACCTACAGTACAAGCAGAGGCAGATTAGAGTTTATCTGTCTCTGAATTTGGGGATTCCAGCAACGAGTACAAGAATACCATGACCTTGACAATTCCTGCCTTGACTCGTTTGTATCCCTTCCTTACTTACAGTTGTCCACCAGAATATCTGATTTCCTTCTCGCTTTCTTTGCATCTTATTGCTTCCAATCCGTTAGTGTTAGTTCACTACCATACTTCTCCATCCCGAGGTCCTTAGAGATAGCAGAGTGCGCAGCGGAAGTGTCGTGGACCCGTAACATTTAGACTTTGGGGTTGGAAATATTGTTCTCACACCTGAATTGAAATTTCGAGGACGAAATTTTTTGTAAGGTGGGGAGAAATGTAACCCCCTGATCCCCGGTGTACGTATCACTGTATCAGTACGCGATACGACGTACAAAATTGATGTGACCTTTCTGGTAAGTCAGATTGAGCCGATGTCAGTTTTAGAAACTATTTTCTAATATTTGAGATTTTTTAGGATTTTCTGGAATTTTTCTGGATTATTTTGGAAAATCTCCGTAGTCGGTGTCGACCGATACCGATAATCGGCTCTACGATTTTTATTTCACAAACGGAGTAGAATTTTTAGAATCCGCTTACACCATGTGTCTTAGAATCGTATTATCTACGTTAGGGTATTTTTTCTGAATTTATCGAAAATCGGGCGAAACCAGTGTCGCCCAGTACCTGCTTCATCTTCCAGGATTTTTAATTTGCAAACCGGATGGAATTTCTTCAACCGTTTTCATCTTATATCTCAGGATAATATTTCCTATTTTTTGTAATTTTTGGGCACCATTCGGAGCTAGTCAATTTGGACCCAATTATAATATTAATTAATTATTATTTGTTTTAATCTTTCTTTTTCTTTTCTTTTCTTCTTCCTTCTCCCCGAAGCTTCTTCCCACCGACAATCCCCACCTCCTCATCTCTCTCTCTCCTCTTAAAATCTCTCCCCCTCTCTCTTAATTTCAAACTCTCTCTCTAAAACTTTCACTCTCTTTTCTCTGTCTCTCTCTCTCTCTCTCTAGCTCCCACACTCTCTCCCTCTCTCTTTGTGCAGCCCCAAAAAGGGGGGGACCCGTTGCCACCGCCGCCGCGACCCCCGGCCGCGCCATCCCCCTTCTTCTTCCTCTTCTTCTCCTTCTTCTTCTTTTCTTTTCTTTTCTTTTCTTTTCTCTGTTTATTTCCTCTCTCCATCTCTCTGGTTCTCTCTCCCTCACCCCCTCTCTCTCACTTGGCCGGAGCGGAACCGCCGCCGGCGGCTGGGACCGCCGCCGGCAGGCCGGCCAGCGCCGCCGGCCAGCCGAGCTGGCCGACCGGCCCGCGCAGGAGCAAGTAGCAGCAAGCTGCTGCTGCTGCTATGAATTCCTTTATTGGGTTTGGGTAGAACCCAAACCCAATACCCCTTTTGGGTTCAATAGTAAACCCCATAAACCCACTTGGCCAAACCCGACCCGTTACCCATTACATTAAGTTATGGGTTTGGGTCGTGGATCCAAACCCGACCCGTTAACAGCCCGAACCCGCTTCGAAACCCAATAAAGGTAAAATTGCAGAAACCCCCTAAGTCATTTTATTAATTGCATTTGAATTATTTTTATTTACATATTTAACACTTTTTGTTATGATTTAGTATTCGGGCGATATCTGGAGCATCCGGACTCCGATTTGGATGATTCTGGATCCGTTGCGATCGTGGGAAAGAGAGCTACCTTTCCATGGCTATTTAGTGAGTGTTTTTCTTTTATAAATTATATTTTACCATGTTTAGTGACATTGATTGATAGATATTGATTATGGATAAAATACGGTGATTATGGATAAAATACGGTAATTATTACTTATTAACTTGTAATTATTGGAAACTCATTGTAATAGGAAGAACATATAATATTGTAAGGTATTTCCTGCTTTAATAGAAATATAGGTGATGTAATAATAATAACAATAAATACTGACATAGACAACTCGGACACAGTCATCATACCTGCACAGCCTCTGACACTCGGGCCACTATGTCACCATATCCTTGGACACTATTATGTCATGTATTGGATCACAGTTAGATAACTATCGTCACATGTATACTGATCCACGGTATTCGGTGACACGACACTGTCACTAGATATGAATGCAGGATATCGGTATTGCATGCATTGGTATCATCATGACACGGATACTGTAAAGTCACGGGACATGGTATTATAGTATACACTGATTACTGTTATTACATGTACTATCACAGAGATATTACACGGATTATTGCTACGCATATATGGTCCACTGGTACACGGAGATACCACTTCACAGATTACTACATTTCAGATTATGATTATCATCATTATATGGATGCTCGGTACACAGTTATCTCATGGTCACACATCCCTGCTACAGATGCTCACTGCACGAGTGTACATGCATGTATTGTTTCTATCTTTCTATCATATGAATCACTATACACATATTACATGTATTATTGTTCCATGTTATCCCTGTATTCCTCTGATATGATTGTTTCCTGTTACTGATATTGATATTCCCGGTACTAGACATGAGAGCTGTTGATATGCGATATGTGGAATCCCACATCTATTGTTCCCGTTTCCCGTTATATTGTTCCCGTTTCCCGTTATATTGTTCTATGCTATCAACAGAGCTCAGGTCCTGTTATCATGTTACCCGTATCATGTACTTTAGTTATTCTTGTTCCATTGTATACTTGACATATCAGATCAGAAAGCTAACTTGGGTATGGGGGAGACTTGACGGTTGATTAGATCTTATCGGGTGATATACTGGATCCATATTGTTCTCCCACTGCAGGGGACGGTAGTGCTACCTACCAATTGCTCCATGAGCTCCCGTTACTTGATTATTGTTCCCCTCTTAGCGGAGGGCCCTAGTCTCAGCAGCCAGGGGTTTGTTTAAGGCCGTGATCCCGGGTATGCACGGAATACACCTACCCGATAAGAGCTCCTCGACCATGAGTTTCCAATTAACATAATAAAACAGTATACACAATAGTGACATCGGGAACACTTGTTATTTGGTCATTCTCTCATTTGGATAATGGTACCCGTAGGCCATGTCCGGATGGGTTCGACTGGAGTGCGGGCTCCAGTATGAACGGCCAGTGGTATGTGACACTGGAAGAGATTGATTAAAATACCGGTTGTACTGATTGCTACTATTGTATAAACACCATGACTTGCCTGCTACATGTATACTATTGTTTAGTTGTACTTGTTACTGTTCCTGATCATTTATCCGCTATCATGTTACATGTATACTTTGTTTCTTTACCTGGTACATGTTACACTTTCTGTGGTGGCATACTACTCATGTACATGTATCCTCTGCATTGCATATATGCCGTTTTCTAGATACCTTGCTGACATCATGACTAGATATACACAGCTAACAATACAACATATGTATGATATCAAACTGAGCCTACTGTAGACATGACCCGATGATAACCGGCTAGGCAGTGATGGTATTAAAAGATGACATGTTTATATATATTTTTTTACTGCTTTCATGTTTATATATTTCTACTGCTTATTATATGCTTATTATATGGTATCACTACTATAACATCATGTATTATATATTAGTATCGTGCTTGTATTACTATATATATTACTGCCTCCTTCATTTTACCACTCACTAGGTCGCTTTCTGACGACCCTGAGTTTGCGTGCCCAGGTTGGAGATCCGAGTTATCGTTTTGTCAGATAGTCCATTGGGTTCACATAGGAGACTCAGCATCGAGATTATTTATAGGTATCTTTGTGATTTGTTTCTATTATCTTATTTATCCCTGTTTTCCTATCTGTTATGATCACTGACTTCTTTCTGCAGGTATTCTTGTACTTATTTCCTGCTGGAACTCTTGTGTATAGGGAGGTTGTTTCCTGTACTGAGGCTTAACGTACGCGCGAGGGTGTTTTTTATCCCGCGTATGTACGTCGTCATAACATCCCCGTACCTGCGGGATCAGGGCGTTACAAGTCCTCACAAGTTTCCACTTCTATTAAGGTCAATCATAAGATCCCAAAACTCAGCAACATCTCAGATACATGCCTAAGATCTATTAGGTCAAGTCAATCCAACCAATATCTATTCCTCAAAATCGTATTCATCCATCTATAGCCAATATCATAGCTCCAGGGTCTAGTCCTCAATCCATAAAAGATCTAAGAATAGCAGGCAGACTAAAGTTAGTCGACTAGGGAGAGGAACAAGTCGACTAGAGTAGGGGTTAGTCGACTAACAATTACGATAAGTCGACTATAAAAGGTTACTAGTCGACTAACAGGGAAGGCAAGTCGACTAACAGGAGTAATAGCCAGAAACAGAGAGTACATGACTTACAGGACAAACACCTAGTCGACTATACCTATAATAAGTCGACTAGTTTATGATATTAGTCGACTATAATAAATGGAAAGTCGACCAGGGAGGTTATTAGTCGACTACAGGGAATGGGGTAGTCGACTAGGGTTGATTACAGTCGACAAACAGAGAGTCAACAACTATTCTAAAGGGGAGCCTAGTCGATTACAGGGCTATGGTAAGTCGACTAATAAGGGTATTAGTCGACTAAACAAGTGGGCAAGTCGACTAATAAACCTGCACCTGCAATTGAAATACACTGACACTTATTCCCACAATCTATCAAATGCACTCATGCTTCACTCATGCACACATCAAAGTATACAGGTTCTACACTACCTCTATACACATTAAATTACAACTTAATCAAATGTATATAAAATGAGAGGAATAGAAAGAGGAAGGAGAGTACACTCACATCATGGGGGCACGGGCGCGTTCGCTCTCGCCTACGGTGATCCACGGCGGTCCACGGAGAGCCGAAAAATGGCTCGAAGTAAGATATCTCCCCACATGAAAATAATTCACTTGAATTAATGCATACATATTATAAACTATAATTAAACATACTAGTTACACACACATAAATCCCCCAATCACCAACAAATATCCAGAGAGAGGGAGCACGTTACCATGGGGAAGAAAAATAGCGCACACACAACAATCATGCACGGCAACAAGGGCTGGAGTTGTTGCTGCAGTGGAGGAACAGCCAAAGCCGGCTGCTGCTGCTGCTATTGTGGCTGTTGGGTGGACAGGTGCGCAACAAGTGGAGAGGAGGAGCAGCCAAGGGGAGATCCGGGTGGCTGGTCTGCTGTAGACGGCAGGGAAAAGGGCACGGGGTTGCCGGGGGCGCCGGAAGGAGATCCGGCTGCTGCTGCCGCGGTTGAAGGGGTGTGCGGGTGAAGAAGGTCACGGCCTGGGCTGCTGGTGCGCTCCGGCTCGGCCTGGTGCTCACGGCCTGCTGTGCTGCCGCTGGATGGATCAAAGGGCAGCTGGGGGATATGGCCTGAGCTGCCGGGGCTGTTGCGCTGCTGCGCTGCTGGCGGCGCTGGTGATGCGCGCGGCTGCTGGATCCGTGCAGGGGGCGCAGCAGCAGGTGGGAGGGGCGCAGGCCTGGGGAGATGGGGGCGGCCTGCTGGGTTGGTTGCTCGGCCGATCTGCAAAGCAAGGAGATCTCAGCTGTGGTGGGTGTCGGCAGTGTTAGGGGAGAGAGAGAGAGCAGAGAAGGGAGGATTAGGTTAAATTTTTGATTTGATTCCTTAGTTAGGATATAGGAGGATTCTTGGGAGTTAGTTAGGATTAGAATTTGATTTGGATTTGGTTGTTAGGATTTGGGATTATGGGTTAACGGGTTTCAAATCATGGGGAATGAGTTGGAATTGTTATTGGATATGGGTTTGGACTAATGGGTCTAGAGATAAAGGGTTAACGAGTTAATGAGTTCGGGTTGAGATAACGGGTTTAGGAATCAATGAAATAGGAATGGGTGTGGACCAAGGGTAAGGAAATAGGCTAACCAAGGAAAACACTACATTAATGAACAATACTAATATTAATACTAATATCAAAATAAATAAGTAATACTAACACAAGTAATAATTAACAATTGCTACTACCACTAATACTCATACTAATAGTAAAGTAATTAAATAAAATACTAGTAACACTAATAATAATAATCTTAAAGTCAAAATGTCATTTACTATCTTAAAATAAATTTGCAGATTTAAGAATAATAACTATCAATCAAGTTAATTAATAATAATAATGATCTAAAAATTAATTTAAATACTTTAGAAAAATAAAGATACAGTATTACTGACTAGGGATATTACATTCATGTAGCCTACCCCAAATACTTGGGACAAATGGCTTAGTTGTTGTTTGAGACATCACGGTCAAACTTGAATTTGAGTTTGATTTTAGATTAAGGACGTCATGGTCCATTTTGAATTTAAGCTTGATTTTAGTATATGGATATCACGGTCCACTTTTGAATTTGAGCTTAATTTTAGTATAGGGACATGACGGTCCACTTTGAATTTGAGCTTAATTTTAGTCTAGGGGCATCACGGTCCACTTTGAATTTGATTTTTATAGTTTAGGGACATCACGTCCGTTTAAAATTTGAGTTTAATAGGTGATGTTGAAACTGAGATTTTTGAGCGGGATTTGTTTGGTTTAATGGCATTATCTCTCATCACAGAAATCAGATTAGATCAAAATCAGAAAATTAGAAAAAATGGACTTGAAGACGGATCCAACGATTTTTGACTCGAAGATATTTTGATGGAGATTACAATATATTGGATGAAAACAAGGTGTGAGGTTTCAGATGTGGGCAAAAGTTGCTATGCTGAAATTTTCGCAGCTTATAGTTTATCGGCATTATCTCTCACCACAACTTCGGATCAAGTCAAGATCAGAAATTAGGAAAGGGGACTTGAAGATGGATCCAACAATATATACTTTGAAGATAATTGATTGAGATTACAGAACTGAAATAAGGTGTGATGTTTCAGATGTAGGAAAGTTGGCTGTGCTGGAATTTCTGTGCAGTGCGTGGTTTATTAGCATTATTTCTCACATCAGAGGTCTATCGAGCCAAGATAGAAAAAAGGGAAAGTATACTTGAAGACATATTCAGTGATATATGATTTGAATATGTTTGATTGAGTTTACAGACTGAAACAAGGTGAGGAGTTTCAGACATCGGGAAGTTGGCTTGATTTCTATCAGAACGTAACTTTCATGTACTCCACCCCTGTACCTTCAAATATGGCGTTTATTTTGATTTTGACCATTGTTCAAATAATTTGTATTGGTTTGGTACTGAATTGGTCATAGGATACATTTGTCTTAAATTTAAGGTGGATTCAGACGAACTAGCAACTAGCATGCATATGTTTACAGACTAATTTTGCATTTCAGAATTCTGCAGAACTGAACCTTACAAACTAATTTATGACATCACCCCCAATCCAAATACCATCATGTAAGATACCATTAGAAAGCAGTAGAACCATACTTTCCAATGGTTCCTGCCTCAAACTTGTCAGATGTCTGTGGAAAGACTGATTGCTAAAAGACTATACGCTGGTCGGAAATACCAGGCAGCCTGCAGTTTCTTTACCAATCTATATCCCTTTGTCTTTCTTCTAATCATTTTATGAAATTCCAGATATTTTGAAGTGTTATTTGATTCAGTATTATGTGAGCAATAAAGCTCCATTTGTTGAGCAATAAAGCTCTATGATCATCAAGCATAAATTTTGTTTTCATTGAGCATAAAGCTCGTACCGTTGAGCAATAAAGCTCTTTCGTTTTCAAGCATAAAGCTTGTTTCTTTTTATTGAGCGTAAAGCTTGTGTTTTTGAGTAATAAAACTTTCTTGTTTTCAAACGTTAAGCTTTTTTTTTTTTTGTTGAGCATAAAAGCTCGTGTTCTTGAGCAATGAAGTTTTCTTGTTTTTAAGCATAAAGCTTATTTCTTTTTTTGAATGTAAAGCTCATATTCTTGAGCAATGAAGTCCTCTTGTTTTCAAACATAAAGCTTGTTTCTTTTTGTTGAGCATAAAGCTCGTGTTCTTGAGCAATGAAGTTTTCTTGTTTTTAAGCATAAAGCTTTTTTTTTTTTTTTTTTTTTAATGTAAAGCTCATATTCTTGAGCAATGAAGTCCTCTTGTTTTCAAACATAAAACTTATTTCTTGTTGTCAAGCGTAAAACTTGTGTTCTCTAGTGTAGTGGTCAAAATTTAACCCCTTTCATGATCACGACACGTGTCCAATGACAAGAACATGGGGAAGCTCTCCGGTTCCCCGTTCTGAAATCTCAACCACGCCTAAATCTGACGGCAGCCTTCAACCACAGCTCCGAGGCCATACTGCCTTCATAGGACATCTCTCGCCCTGAAGTCTGAAGTCATAAAACTACCCGAAGACGACTCGACTCCGGACCGAATGCCTCGCCACGTGGCGACTTGATCCATCACCATGGATAGATCCAGACTAATTCCTTTGACTCGTGGAATCTGTTACGTGATATTATCCTCTTCCTCGTCCAAAACCACCTTACAACTCAACAAGAAGTTGAAGATAGCAACAAATCACCCTTCCAACACACCAATCCTAATTAACTGTATATGGTCTCGATAGTTTTAAGGATTAGCAGATTCAAACTGAGCAGTAAAAAAAATCTGTATCTATTTACATCTACTCCACTGCCTCTATCAGGTATAATACATCTCTTTCTCTAACGAGAAGGTGGTCGCTTTCCTAATCCTTAGAGCACATACCACACCATGCTGGTAATTTTTCTCTGCCAGTCCACTACTACTACACCATCTATTTTCCTATGTGGTCCTCCCCCACACGCCATTGATCACGAATGTCTCGCAGAAGACAATGGCTCCTCCTCATCTCAGAAGGTAGCCCATCATGGCCCGAGCACCGCTACTATACGAAGGCCAGATCCTCCAGATGCTTGCCGATATGAAGGAGCAGATGAAGGAGCAATAAGCCCAGTCAGATCACGTTCGGAAGCAAGCAACTCTTGATCATGATAACGCCACTCGAGAGTAGAAGGCGTTAAAATAATACAACGACCAACTCCAGGCGCAGATCGCCGCCCCCCAAAGAACCCAGGTTCAGACATAGCCATAGGATAAACTTGGGACCAAAGAGATTCAAGTCGACATGCCCATCACGAACCTAAGGCAGTTCAAACTGACTTCTCCCCTGCATGAAGATCACTCTGACAATGAGGTTGACTCACCTTATTTCCAAACGGGAGTTCAGGATGACCAATCCGGTTAAGGATCGAGGAGTTTCCTGACATCCGAAGTCTCGACGAGCTAGTTCAAAGACAGATTGAGGAGGCGAAGCTGCAACTTCATAGCGGACTGAAGCAAGCCACTACCAAGGTATTTGATTCCACTCTCTTTGAAGTGATTCTAGAGTGTGAATTCCTGAAAAAATTCACGACTCTGACCTTCGATTACTACTTCGGGGCCAACGATCCAATCCAGCACATCAGGTATTTTCGAGACAAGATGGTGGTCTACTCTTGGAATGACTCGCTCGTATGCCTGACCTTTCCCTCTAGTTTAAAAAGTGTGATCTCGGATTGGTTTTACTCTCTGCCGTCGTGTTCGGTCCACAATTTTGAGGAGATAACCGAGGTTTCCTCAGTCAATACGCCTCCCGTCAGGAAGATAAGAAGAATAACCACCACCTCATCATCCTCAAAATGAGACAAGGCGACAACCTCAAGTCGTACATCGACTACTTCCAGATTCAGTTCGCCAAAGTTCCTAACTGCGAGGAAGATGTCTCTGTACTCGCATTCATCGGTGGACTGCAAATCTCTCACCCTCTATACAAATACCTACTGAAGCACAACATCACTCAGATGAGCTAGGTTCTATCCCGAGCACAATCTTATATCCAGTTGGAGGAAGCGAAGAAGAGCTTTCCCAACCAGTCTCTCAAATGCGACTATGACGGAGAGAAGTGGAAGTCGCAATACAGAGTCCCAACCAGTGCCAATAATTCGAATCGGGGGCAACTCACCTACAAAAGACAAGCGTTACCGGTTCTCTCACCGAATCCACTCATAGCCTTCAAAATGAAACATCACTTCACTCCGCTGAACTCTCCATCAAAAGTCTTCAATGCCATCAAGGACCAGCCATGTGTAAAGCGCCCTAAGCTAATCCAATACGACCAACACTCTCCGTAGTGAAAGAATAAAGTTCTTACGATGACAGTAAGGGGCACCACAACATCCACTGCAGAAACCTCCGGAAGTACTGAAAGAACTTGTTTGCCAAGGCTTTCTCAAAGAGTGCGACCTTACCCACAGGGCAACCTCTGATGCAAGGCAGCCGAGCACTCCGCCTCCTACATAACTGCAACGCATGATCATCCAGTATAAGGTGATTGACTGATTCAATCCCTTCAATAAAGACATGGGAGTACCTCCACCCATACACCCCCTGTATTTTAGTTAATTCTATGTATTTTATTTTAATCATCAAATAAAATAACATATTGCTCATAACCTTTTTAGCTCACTATGCTGCCAGGATTTTTTCCACTCGAAGTCTAATGCTCGTAGGCTCTGCTGATGGGATTGTCCCCCACTCGGAGATGGCAACGCGAGCACCCGCCTACGAGCTCCATCTCAATTAACCCACGGGCAGTTGAAATCCTCAGTTGTGGGATTGGCCCCTGCTCGGAGTCCCTACTATGCTACAAGGATTTCCCCTCTCATAGCTCCCGGTGTTTGCACATTCTATTAATGGAATTCCCCCCCACTCAGAGACGACAAACATCAGCCTATGGGCTCTCCTCGTTTGATCCACGGGCAGACAAACCACCAATAGTTTCTCTTTGCCAGTGGTCCTCCATTGATGGGATTTTCCCCACTCGGAGTGCAATGTTTGCATGCTCCGCTGATGAGATTGTCCCTCACTCAGAGATGACAATGCGAGCATCCGCCTATGGGCCCCTCGATTAGCCTACAGGCAATCAAAACCCTCCGTTGTTGGATTGTCCCCGCTCAGAGTCCCTACTTTGCTGCAGGGATTTCCCCCTCAGAGCCCCCAGTGTTTGCGCTTTTCGCGGATGGGATTATCACAACTCTGAGACGACAAACTTCAGCCTACGTGCTCCCCTCATCTGAACCACGGGCAAATAACCACTGGAAGTTTTTCTCTGCTAGTGCCACTACATTGATGAGATTGTTTCCCACTCGGAGTCCAAGGTTCGCTGCTCCACTGATGGGATTTTCCCACTCAGAGATGACTACGGACGCACTCTGCTGATGGGATTGTCCCCCACTCAGAATCCTGCCAGATTCGCTGCTCCACTGATGGGTTTTCCCACTCATAAATGACTGTGAACCCACTCCGCTGCTGGGATTGTCCCCCACTCAGAGTCCAAAGACCACCACTCCGCTGATGGATTGCCCCCAATTGAAGATAACTGTGGACCCACTCTGCTGATGGGATAATTCCCTACTCAGAGTCGTGCCAAGTTCCCTGCTCCGCTGATGGGATTCACCCGTTCATAGATGGCTGCGGACCCAACTCCGCTGCTGGGATCTCCCCCACTCGGAGTCTACAGTATGATTACCCCCACTTGGAGATAACGGAGCAAACTCACCAAGACACTCTGTACCCAACATACCATACTAGAGATAGAGATCAGCGCTCCGGAGAGGCATAATCATATCAGATCCAAAAGCCTATGGTAAATGCAAATCAGGCAAGATCCAACATAACCATTTTCATTCAAAAAAATATTTCATTATATTTATTGTGTTACATCAAAAAGTGTAATACAAAATGTTCTTTTACATCGTTGTATTTACATTTTTGAAAAAGAAATACAGAAGATCCAAATTTAAATGTTCCGATCCTTCCACCTCTGTCGGTCCCGCCTCACCTCCAAACTCTGAGGCATATCTACCGGAGGAGGTCATACCTCTTCATCTATGCCCCTATCAAAGATTCCAATATCGGTGAAGAGAAGACCAAGAGACACGACTCCAAGGCAGCCAAACCGACGTCACCATTCTCCTTACATTTTTCAAGAAAGATGGGATTAACCCTCAGGAAGCCCTCTGACAGCGAGGCAATGTCGTTTGATCGGAATGAAGCCTGCAAGTTAGGCAAGATGGTAATGAAATAGTGTTTACGCTCTGAACCGCCCCGGAAGAAATACCACTACCGAACGGAGAGGCTCCTAACCACCAGCGGGGAGACTCCAGGCCACTGGAAAAATCCAGCATCCCATGGATTGGGTGCGCTGAAAGTCCGTCCGTCAGTCTTGCACGTCCCCTCTAGTTACGTTATCCTGTCACAGCTTCTAATGCGTCGTAATAGGTTCTTCATGGCTACTAATGTGACACACAGATCAGACTCTTGGAGAGAAAGGGTCTGTCATTCGTTCTCCTCCTGTCCCCTCTCCTTTTCTTTCCTTCATCTGATGAAGAGGAAGGAAGAAAGCATGGCTGACCACCCAAGAAAGAAGCTGTGATGAAGTTAGGATTTTGGTGAATTTTGAAAAGCTTAGTGAGGTTGAAGATGATCTCCTTTCCCCCAAATCTCCTCTATTTTATAGATGGATGAATGAGTTCACTGTCATCAATGCGATTCTTGAAAACATGCAAGTTCCTGAAAAGTCATCCCGCAACTCGAAAAGATCGTCCAATTGAGGAGATGAAAGGCTAACCATAGCCACTAAGCCATTATGACGTTGGAAATCAAAATCGACGCCTATAATGACACCGGGTTTTGAATCGACGCCAACGTGACTAGGTAACAGTGGCCTCTAGAGGCGACACATCCCATTAAATGCCAAGGATCCATCATGATGCAAAGAGATATACCAGACGATCTCCTGACTGCAAGTACAAGATAAAGACAAAAGAAATCTTCCAACAGACTCCGCTCCTTCACTTCTCCTCTGCAAGCTTCGATAAGTCCGGAAGCAGAGGGGGCATATGCAATGGTCAAAATTTGACCCCGGCCAGGATCACGACACGTGTCCATGCCAAGAACATGGGGAAGATCTCTGGGTCCCATTTCAAAATTTCAATCACAACTAAACTCGACGGTAACCCTCAACAACAACTCTAAAGCCACACTGCCTTTTGAAGATATCTTTCGTCCGGAGTCCGAAGTCATACTACCGGAGCCGACTCGACTCTGAACCGAATGCCCCGCCACGTGGCTACCTTATCCATTGCCACGAACAGATCCAGACGAATTCCTTCGAGTCATGAAATTTGTTACACGACTCTATCCTCTTCCTAATCCAAAGCCGCCTTACAACTCAGCGAGCAGTTGAAGATAGCAACAGATCACCCTTCGAACACACCAATTCTAACTATCTGGATACGATCTCGGTGATTACAAGGATCAACAGATTCAAACCAAGTAGTGGAAGACTTGCATCTATCCACATCCACTCCATCGCCTATGTCAGGTATAAATACATCTTCTTCTCTAACGAGAAAGAGGTTGATTCCTTAATCCTCAGAGCACATACCACACCATGTTGGCAGTTTTTTCTGCCAGTCCACTACCACTACGCCAATAGTTTTCCTCTACCGATCCTCCCCTTACTGACAACTGATTGGAAGAAAGTACACTCTATATGAAATGAAATTCAGGTAGTCAGTCAATCGTCTTGTACCGGGCGATGCTCCCAAAAGGGTGCATGTTCGACTGTCTAAAAATTGCCTCGGGAGTAAGAACATACTCTTTGAGGAAGCCATGTTGAATGAGCTCTTCCAGATACCTTCGGAGGGCCCAACAATGGATGGTTTGGTGCCCTTTACATTCATGGTAGGAGCAGTATTCCTCTGACCTGTGAAGTGAGAGATTGTACTGGATCGATTTCGGGCGTCTGGCCCATGATTAATCTCTAAAACTGCATATTTCATACCACATCTTCACTTTATTTAATATTAAATTCTGCTAATAATACCTCTCTTATATGTTTCTAGGTCCATGGCATGAAATGAAGAAGAAGACCCAAAATCACCATTTAATTGGTGATTAAATGCCTATAAAGATAGCCATTGACCTAGGAGGGTGATTCTGTCAAAATTAGGGGCCCAAAACTAAAAATTAGGACATGCAGCCGATAGGGGACCGACGCGATAGCGCATAGCAGGCAGCGCTGCATGCGCCACGCCAGTATAGTCGCGACCGTGAATCTAATAGCCTCTACTTGGTCTTGCTCTTAAAAGAGACATTGATGGCTCATGATGATGGATTCTAACACTCTAACATCCTAACTCTCTAACAAGTTAACATTACTTTACTTCATGCTTACTCTTATTTAGTTTTGATGGTTTAAGTGTTGCTTGCACTTGTTTAGTTGAGTTTGAACGTGAAAGTTAACATATGGGTCATGCTTTGAAACACTCTTAAACCAAGGACTAGTGATGGTCAAGGATACATTTGAGGCAACTATCACTAAGAGATTAGCATGGTTAGTGCAGCCATTAGTAGTTAGTAGACATGAGTTTTCTTTCTTTTTCACTTTATTTTATAAATATATCAAAAACCAAAAATATATTCTTTTCTATGTTTCCTACTTCTTTGTGTTTCACCGTACTTCTTTTTTCATTCTTTATTTTCTTTTCTTTTTATTCTTTCAAATATTGAAGAACTTTTAACATACACGTGAACATACCATGTAAGCTTCTATTGCTTTCCATCTCTGTGGATTCGACCGTTGAGTCTCTATGCTATAACGGAAGTATCGAGAAAGTTAAAGCCCACACTTTTAAATCTTGATTTCAAACATACACTTTTCGTGTGCGCGGTTCCCCTGATCAAATTTTGGCGCCATTGCCGGGGATGGGAATAGTTTGATTTCACGTTTTTGTTAACTTTTCTTCTTTATTTTTGTATGCAGGTTAAATTTTTAGCATTGCAGAAGTCCACACTTGCTTTTGTGTGGTTGGATAAATTCTTGTATTTTGTTACATTCTACTACTATTCTTTGTTTATATTATCTGTGCACTGTAATAATTTTAAGAACTAAAATATAGAAATTGGATACTTTAAACTGTTTAGACATTTGCACCTAGGCACGTGTCAATTTTAATTCCAATACACTGTATTTTATTCTTGTATTGTTGTGATCTTGACGGAGGTGTATATATTACATTGCATATAGTTAGGACAAACACGTGGGTGATTTACTCTCTTTGTGTGTTCATTCTTATCTATATTGCACACTTGCACGAATTGAAGTTAAGGGCAAAACCCAATACAACATAAGGTGGGGAAGTCATTACCCTTCCTTACCCCAAAATCATCTCCCCACTCACACAACCCAAACCTTAATAAAATTGCTAGACATTGGTCCCTAGGGACATCTCAAACTCATTTAAGAGATTGACATAAGGAAAAAGTTGTTAGAAGTTGACTCTTGTCAAATCGGTGTCTAAGGTTGGGAATTGAGAGGCGAAACCACGAAGAATAGTGGTTTGGCATAATTAGGCCCGTTGCTCCAGCACGGATACCTCCCACTGATCTTGCCCCTACCTGACCGATTAACTTGTGGTCAGATTCTGACGTTGTACCCCTCATGGACAGTCTAACCAGTTAGGAGTCGTCTAGGTCTAAGTCAACCTTAACATAAGCTTGTTTTCTTTCTTTTTCTTTATTTGTTTGTTTGTTTTCTTTTTTGTAAATTATGAAATGGATTTTAACAACAACAATTTTTTCAATCATAAATGAATCCATATTTCACCCCGACCTCATTTGACTCGAATAACTCTGACCTGACTATGTACAACATGAACCAACCATATATGCCGGATTGGGATTATCCGACTCAATATAACCTATATCCCCAATCCTATTGCTATAATTTTCAAAATAATTTCAACTCTTCACAGAGTCAATGGGGATTCACCTCCCCCGAATCAAATTTTCAACCACATTGTCCATAATTTTCATTCCCTGATTTGGATTCATATCCTCCTTTTCCTGTCCCACTAACTGAAGAAAAAAATCTAATTTGGAAAGGAGTATGAAAGCTATGATTGAGTCCCAACAATAAATTTAAAATTTTCTCAATTCACAATCCTTCCCAATTCAAACTCCATATACTCCTTTTCTAGAACATCCAATTGAAGAAGAATCAGAGCTAGAAAAGCGTTTGGAAGTCTTTTGTAAAAAAGTGCAACAATTTCAAAATATGTTGGACTCATCATCTTAACAAAATTTTCAAGAGTCTTATTCATCTTTTCTAGTCTCACCAATTCAAAATGAACAACCATCAATACCGGACTTGAGTATGGAACCCTTGCGTGAGTCCGAGCATCAACCGCAAAATTTAATGGACTCACAATTTCACCACAATTTTTAAAATTCATTTCCATACTCACCTTTTCAAGAAGAACCAATAGCAAAGAGTATGGAAGACATGATTCAGATTCAAAATTCTATTACCCGGCCTAGCAATAGGTTAGATTCGATAATGAGCGATTTTATCAATGGGAGCGGGAAAGTCATTCTTGTAAACCTTTGACCAATCCTTATATCCCTAACTCTACCGATTGGACCCAAGAATCATGCTATTTTAAAAATCAAGATTCAATTTCAGCAAACCCATTGAAACTTGACCAAAGTCCAAGGTTTGAAAATCACACTGACATTTTGGTAAGTTATCCTTTTCTCGAAATTGAACTTGAGCTTGAAAGTGATCCTGAACCTCAAGTTGGTAATTCCACTTCACTTTTTGATTCAATAATGACTCCGGTATCTTTATCAGAGTTTTTCTCTATTCCGGAGTCAACATTTAATCTGTATCAGTACACCGTGAATTGAATCGCCAATACCGTATGATCACACTTCATTGATGAGAAAAGTGTGTGAACATTAATTCTTTAGTTTGGACCCCATTTTTGAACCAATTTCGACTCCCCCTTTTGAATATCGACTTGATCTGAGTCAAATTTTCGAATCGGTATCGGTTTTTTTCCTATTCCATTTGAGTCCAAATCAATCATTTTCCAAATCACACTTCATTGTTAAATAAGAATGTTGAAGAAAATGACTTAGTAATTATTTTTGAAAATTAGAAATTAGATGAGGATAAATTTTTAAATAAGACCATTCACTCAATCATTCTTTTACTTGGTCATATTAGAGAAGACACTGGTGGTTTTTGTAAGATCCACGATATCTTGATTGGGTAGCAACGCTTGGCCCAGTCAGACCACCATCGGAGCCACCACCATGAGGTAATTTTCCTTCCCTCTCTATTTGTTTCATGTATATACATATTCACGATGCATTGAGGACAATGTATGAGATAAGTGTGGGGGAAGGTTTACTAACGTAGGTTAGTTTTAAATTTTCTTTCTTTTACACTTCTTTTTAGGAACTTTTTAAAATTTTCTTTTGTATAAAAACTCTTTTATTTTCTTTTTACAAAACTTTTTTACATAAGGAAAATAGTTTTGATTTATTTTTAAGAAAATTAAGATTATCTTAGGAATTAGGAAGACCAAAAATTATGAAATTTTAAACCGAGTCAAAATTATAGATCTTATTTAAATTTTAGGATAAGAAAGTAAGATTGGAAAGATAATTTGATCTTAAATTTTTTGCCCTAGATTTATGCACTTCACACTTACACAATTTTTGGGATTAAAATAAAGACTGAAAATGTCATATAAAATATATATATATAAAAATAAAATGATGATAAAATCACTTATTGAAGTTGGATAATTATGCCTCAGGAAGCATGATTATTTAGACCTAAAATTGTGGACAAAAATATAAAATATTCTCCTTTAGTTTTGTGGCCTTGTTTACTCGAGTCCTTAAGTCCGAGGGATATTTTCTCATCTGGTGCCCTAAAACTATCTGGTTTAGGAGTCACCGGTTAAAGGCTTACTACCCGGGTAAGTTAGAAAGTTTAAGAAAACTAAGAGAAGAAAAATAATAATAATATAAATAAATGGCATGAAAGTCAGAGTCGATATCCCAATAATCTTCACTGTTCACAAGTGCATATTTTTCTAAGAGTTTTATGAAAGATCAAAAAATCAATTCAATTTTAAATTCTTACATTTAATTTATAACAAGATTTTGCATTTCGACTTAGTTTAAGGAAAAATAATTTCTGGTTAACCTATGACCTTGGATCACTTATATTTTCGCAAAAATATTTCAACACGTTTCTCTATTTTAAAAATGCGTTTTCAAAATACTAACATTTGATTTTTTTTCTTTATGGATTTTGTGGGTGTGATCGGCTGAAAATACTCAGGAGACAAAACTCCTCCTCTAGGAAAAACCTAGAGGTTTAACGGCTTGTTGCACATGCTCAGTGCAATCGCGTCACCTGCGAAGTGGTATAATAATTTTCTTAGTTTTTTTGTTTTGCTCGGGACGAGCAAAATAAGTGTGGGGTGTGATTAGTCTCTAAAACTGCATATTTCATACCACATCTTCACATTTATTTAATATTAAATTCTGCTAATAATACCTCTCTATTATGTTTCTAGGTCTATGGCATGAAATGAAGAAGAAGACCCAAAATTACCATTTAATTGGTGATTAAAGGCCTATAAAGATAGCCATTGACCTAGGAGGGTGATTCTGTCAAAACCAGAGGCCCAAAAGCAGAAATCAGGACATGCAGCCGACAGGGGACCGACGCGATAGCGCGCAGCAGGCGGCGCTGCGCGCGCCGCGCCTGTACAGCCGCGAAAATGCGGCTCTGGCCGCTTTTCCGCGGCCGTACTGGCGCTGCCGCGCCAGCGCTTTTGGCCAGGGTTTGTCCCCCTGGCCCCTGGTGCCTATAAATACCCCCCTTGGGGGTTCTTCAGGGAGATTTACAGAGAGTAGGGTAGTTTCTTTCCATGTTATAGTTTAGGGTAGTTTAGTTTAGGTTAGTTCTTCTTCTTCCTCTTTGTATTTTTCATTTCTTGTAGATCTTATAATAGGAGGGAGAGTGGAACATGGTTGGGATGCAAGAGTGCTTGTAATAGAAGGTGACAATTTATGAAAGGTTCTCTCTTTACCTCTCTTTATTTTCTTCTCTCTAACTCCTTTTATATGTTTAGCTAATTTCTCTCATGGCAACTAACTACTAACCACTAACTTGCTAACTTCTTACTTGATAATCCACATGAATCTAATAGCCTCTACTTGGTCTTGCTCTTACAAGAGCCATTGATGGCTCATGATGATGGATTCTAACACTCTAACATCCTAACTCTCTAACAAGCTAACATTACTTTACTCCATGCTTACTCTTGTTTAGTATTGATGGTTTAAGTGTAGCTTGCACTTATTTAGTTGAGTTTGGATGTGAAAGTTAACATATGGGTCATGTTTTGAAACGCTCTTGAACCAAAGACTTGTAATGACCAAGGATACATGTGAGGTAACTATCACTAAGAGATTATCATGGTTAGTGGAACCATTAGTAGTTAGTAGCCATGAGTTTTATTTCTTTTTCACTTTATTTTAGAAATATATCAAAAACCAAAAATAAATTTTTTTCTATGTTTTCTACTTCTTTGTGTTTCACCGTACTTCTCTTTTCATTCTTTATTTTATTTTATTTTCATTCTTTCAAACATTGAAGAATTTTTAACATACACGTGAACATACCGTGTAAGCTTCTATCGCTTCCCGTCCTTATGGATTCAACCTATTTAGCTTCTATGCTATAACGGAAGTATCGAGGAAGCAAAAGCACGCACTTTTAAATCTTGATTTCAAAACATACACTTTTCGTGCGCGTTTTCCTCCGATCAACCCACGACTGATCTTTGAAGGTGTTGAAGACTTCATTGATTAGAAGCTTCAACGGAGTAAAGTGTTCCATCAATTTGTAGCTTCGAAGTGGATTTGGTGGGAGGATACGGATCACTTGTTTCTTATAAGAAGGTTTTCCTCGGTGCTAGTCTTGAGCATGATCGGGAGTTTCGTGAGTGGACTTCGAATTTTCTCCACCATCGCTTGGCTTCGCAAAGTGATTGGAGGAAGCCTTCATTGCCTCTTCTAGCTGGATGTAAGGTTGAGCTTGGAAAAAAACCTCGCTCATCTTGACGATGTTGTGCTTCAGGAGATGCTTGTACAGGGGGTGCGTGACCTGCAACCCGTTGATGAATGCGAGTGCGGAGACCTTCTCACCACAGTTGTAGACTTTGGTCAGCTGGCTCTAAAAAAGTTAGTATATGACTTGAGGCTGGGAGACGAAGAGGAGGTGATGACTATTTCTCTTGGCTTCTTGGAGAGAGGTGTACTATGTGAGAAAGGTTTCGGTGATATCTGAGAAGTTGTGGAGAGTGCACAATGGCAGGGAGTAGAACCAATCTAATGTCGCATCCTTCAGGCTGGATGGAAAGGTGAGGCACATGACCGAGTCATTGCAGAAGTAGATCATCATTTTGTCTCAAAAGTGTCAGATGTGCTGAACCGAATCACTCGCTGCAGAGTAGCTGTCGAAATTGGGAGTCGAGAATTTCATCGAAAATTCACACTCCTGGATATCTTTAGAGAGAGGAGAGTCGTGAATGTGAGTAGTTGGGATCAGGTGCTGAGGCAGCTTAGCCTCCACTATCCATTTCTGGATCAGCTTGTTGAGGGCATGGACACTTGGGGATCTATTGCTCTCGGGGTCGCCTTCTGTTTGCGTAGAGTTATTCTGGAGGGTTGCAACTTGGGTCTGGAGCTGTTGGTTGAGTAGTTTCAGCTCCTACTGTTCACAGATGATATTCTTACGGTCGAGCGCCATTGTTCCCGCTTACGATCAAATTGCAGCTGCTGCTCCTTCATTTGCTCTCTCATCTCGTAAAGCATATGAAAGAGTTGGCTTCTCGTTATTGAGACAGTTGGTCATCGACAAAAAGTTCTTGCGGTGAGATGGAGCCGGTGTCCTCGGTATGCGATTGATTGCTTGTTGGCAGGGAGGCCTTGCCTCAGTGGTTGCGACGACCTTTCCTTTGGAAGTACATCGCTGGTGATTTGCTTTCATGGGACCATCGTTGATTTGTAAGAGGATTTTTAGGAAGGTTTTAGGGGAGAGATCATGAGTGTAGGGGACTCAGATCTCAATGAAAGCAAAAAATATAGATGTAAATTCTACTGGGAAATTTACCTACATTCATTTTGTAAGAGAGACAACAAAGAAAATTAAACACCAGAGAATTTATGTGAAAAACCCGCAGAGAGGAAAACCACGATGCTAAGAGAGAGATTCCACTAAATCAAAGGGATTATAAGGAGTTCTTAGCACTTTGTTACAAATTCAATTCTCTAGGGTTCCATTCCCCTGGGTTCTTTTCTCCTCTTGCTTGATAGAGATCCAAGTGTATAAATGCCCTACACGTCATAATCAAAGGTGCAGATTTTATGAATCTCCATAACTGCAAGATTTACACGTTGGGATTTTTTTTATAACTGCTTGGATTATACTCTTGATCAGTGTTTTAAAAAAACCGTTATATAACCCGTTACAACTCCTTATATAACGTAATGCCGACCAATCGTCATGTAACATGTCTAAAAATGCAATGTTTGATAATTATAGTTATTTTGCCTGTTATTAATGTAACGCACTGTAACTTAAGTTACAGTGCAAGTCAACTTTTTATAAACCCTCCCATATTCTCCCCATTTAGAGCAAAAAAAAACCCAAATTCGCTTGCTCGTCGTCCTCTCTGCAACCTCGCTGTCATTTCCTCATCAGTGTCGAGAAAAAGAAAAAAAGAAGACGTACCTCTCTCCGATCGACAGCAAAAGAAGAAGAGGATCTACCTCTGGTGGTTCTCCACCGTGGCGGTTCTTGCCGGCATCGTCTCCAAGCGGTGGTTCTCCGTCTCCAAGAACATGTAAGCTCTCTCTCCCCTGATCTCTCTCTCTCTCTCTCTTCTTTCAAGTCCCCCCCCCGAATCTCTCTCTGCTCCCTCCCCCTGATCACTCTCTCTGCTCTCCCCTTCCCGATTTCTTTATGTTCTCTCCCCCTCTCCATATCTCTCTCTCTTTCTCTCTGCTTTCTCTTTCGATCAGTAAAGAAAGCCGAGAGATCGGGAGGGGGAGAGAGCAAAGAGAGTGATGGGGGGAAAGAGCAGAGAGAGACTAAGTAAAATATCGGGGAGTGTGAAGGACACGGGGTAATAATTGAATAGCATATTGTAAATTGAATTATGAATTATAATGGATAGCATGACTAAAAAATTATGAAATATTGTAAATTGCATTATAAATCTTTATGTAGATTGAATAGTATGGCTAAAAATTATGAATTATAATGAAATATGCGGATCATATTGTTATTTGTGTAGATGAAATTATGAATTATAATCTGTGAATGTGAAAAATTATCGTGATACTTGCTAAAAATTATTGTGAGACTTGCTAAATGTGTTATATATTATTTTGATATATTTTCAATTTTTTTAAAATTTATTTATTATTTATAAAAAATCTTAATATAGTATATATATTTATTTTTATTAAATAAATATTAAATCCCGTAACTTGCGTCATGCGTTACGTTATAACCTATGTTAACATAACAGAAGAAAAATGTTATCATTACGTTATCGTTATTTTAAACATTGCTCTTGATTATTGGAAGTGATTTTCTGCTGCCATTTGTAATCGTCAGACGCACTAGAAGAAGAGCTGTTGCAACATTCAAAACGTGAGATGATTTGGCAGTGTAACTGACTTCGTGAATTAAGAGAGTCTTGCTTGTTAAATTGAAGGCGAAAATCAATGAGGTCGGCTGATATAGCTGTATTGCTCGGAGCGGGAGGAGTTGACCTGGAGAACGGGTGCTCAGGAAAGTGCTCGGAGCATGGGAGTTCTCAAGGCGGTGATGTCCTCGGAAGGAGTGACCTCAGGAACGGCTGAGTGGTGCTCAGGAAAGTGCTCAGCTGGGACGTCTTGTCGTCTGTTTCAGGTACTCCTGATGAGGTGGGACACGTCTGGCAATCCCGGTGTAGATCAAAATCGACCGCTACACTGTTGTGTATGAAAACTATCAAATTGCAACAATTATGTTTTTCTTGTTTACTCTTCATGCGTATGACGTGTTTGTTGAAATGTCTTACAGAAATCGGAGCGATTGGGACGAATTGACTGGAATCTAATCTCAACCACCACACAAGTGGGAATGTGGACCAGTAGCCTCTTATCTCCAAAGAAGTAATTAGTCTAAGACCCGAATCAATTTATGATTAAGTATGATGATATCTTTATATTCTTCTTACAAATTTTGTACATTCATCCACGCATTGTGATGTAGGCTGTGATATCAGCTTGGCTGTGTTTATTCTTTTTATACACATAGCTTGACTTCTTGATTTGGATTCATGACACTTCGTCACTCAGCCGGCCCAGCCGCCTGCCTATCGCTAACTAAGGTCAAGGGTAAAATGAAATGCCACCTCCAAGTAATTAGCTTAACTAATAGTCAGCACAAATCTGAAGCATTTGACTAGATAACACTCGTGTGAATGCGAGGCCTGCGGGTTCTTAGCAGCGTGCAGCTGTGTCTCCAAGCTCTGTGTTCTCACTTCTCACCGTGTGGAACATATTCTAGTTTCATAGAATGGGAATCAAGTCGTCACTCGTCAGCGTCTTTTCTCTTTGGAGGTTTTAGAATGTCAATGTCATGTTAACATCTCACTGCTCGTAAAATGTCTTATTTTTTATCAAGTGGTGGCAATTTTATGATGGATTAAAGAACTTGCATCATAGTTGTGAGATAGCTTCTTGGAAATTTCCTACAATATGATGGAAGTAACCAAGAGAAAGCAAAACTAGAAAGAATCAAATGTCTTGAGAGAGTTTTAGTAGTGTAATGAGAGGTCCTTCTCTTCTGTCATATAGTCATGGGGGCAGGAGAGGAGAAGGGAAGGATTCCTGAGAAGTGGGACATGTTTCCCTTGTTGCTTCAATCTTATTAGATCATCAAACACACAAAAGCTAAACATTGTATACGATTAGAAATATTTTGTTAGCAAGTTCCAGAGTTTTTCTTATCATGTAAGAAGTGTCTTTCATCTGAGCTGCATCATGTTCCTTGTAAGTTGCTATATGGCACATGAGATCTCAGTTTAAGTTGTGAGTTGTTGGAGGCTTGTCAGAGAGAGAAAAATGACTAGTTGGGAAAATCAGAAGAAAGAAAAGAAGCTTGAACAGAATTTGCAGTGATGATATAAATCCTCAAGATGTAAGATAACAAGGATCAAATTTAGGACTTTGTACACATCCTAGTAAAACTACACAGTTCTTGTCACTAGAACAAAACATTTCCAGAAACTTTATTCAATCCATTATCTTTGAAATTTTTGCTACAAGCATTATAAATCCTTTCATACAAGAAAACTGTGTCTTATGGACTTTTGATTCCCTACACCTTTATGAATCAAAATCCATAGCTAGTTTGCTTGTTTACATCATCAGAAAGGAAAAACACACAGACGAAGTTGATACTTACATACAATCATCCTAACTTCAAATAAATTTCTTACATGTCCTACGCTGATTAATGAATGGCCTTCTAATCGAACAATAAGCACCATCTAGGAATTGATACAGATTGAATAAACAAAAATTCCCTCCAAACCAATTTGCCATCCTAGTGAGAGGCCACTGCCAGAGCCTGCCTATCGAACCCAGTCCTCAACCCTCCGCCTACTCCACCACCGCTTCCAAACTCAGCTTGCTTCCTTTCTTCTTCTTCTTCCCTTCCTTATCGCGCATTCCTCGGCTTCCATTCTTTCCAGCCATCATTATGTGTTGCTTCTCAGCAGCAACTGCGACTGTAGTGCTTATTCCACCACCGACCGAAGGCGCTGGATCCCTCGCAGCCCCACCCTGAGCTAGAATCCTTGAGATTCCTGCGTACCCAAATGAATCAGCAATCTGCATGGCAGTTGCACCTTTTGATGTCCTCGCCTCAAGATCAGCTCCGCGTTTTACGAGCATTTCCACTGCCTCCGCTTGCCCTGCCTCAACAGCACAATGCAAGGCTGTGTATCCTTCGTCATCCCTTGCATCCACTTCTGCTCCTTTCTCCAATAAAGCCTTCATCACTTCTACACGCCCTTTAAACCCTGCCCTCATTAAAGCAGTCCATCCATGCTGATCTCTTCCGTTTATAGACGCTCCCCTTTCTATCATTCTCCCCACTGTCCTCGCTTCTCCTTTTCTCGCTGCCATTGCCAACCCATCAGCCAACTTCAGCAAGTCGAACAGTTTTCCATGCCCGCCCTCTGCTGCTGCGTCATACGGTGTTCTTCCTGCCAAGTTTCTTACCTCTTTCAGTCCGGCACCTCCTCTACTTACAAGTAGTTTTACCATATGCTCATCTCCTGCAGACGCGGCTATGTGGAGCGGCGTGTCACCGTCAGGCCCTCCACGGATGTCTGCCCGTGCACCACATGCAAGCAGAAGGTGCGCGCAGTCACGGCGATGCTCTTCTACTGCCAAATGCAAAGCAGTGCGCCCGTCAGAGGTTACAGCATTCACATCAGCGCCTTTCAATAGTAGAAGGCGCATTACTTCCAAGTGGCCACCAACAGCGGCAAAGTGGAGCGGACCCCATGCAGATGTTGATGGTTTCTGAGTTGATGCTCGGTGAGCTAACAACAGCTCGACGATCAGAGACTCTCCAGCTGCTGCTGCTGCTTCGAGCGTTGTGCGGCCGGCTCGACTTCGAGCTTCTACATTAGGGTTGAATTCAAGAAGTAACTGTACTAAATCAGCACGACACTGGGAAATGGCTAAATGGAGTAGAGATTGACCCGTTGAGTCCACTGAATCAGCAGCAGTCCATTCAGGATCGCTCCGTTCTAGGACTTCCCTCACCTTATCCATGGAACCTTCGGCCACCAGTCGAGTTAACACGGCTGACCCAACGAAGAAGATTCGCATGCCGCTGTCTGTGAACACTTGTTTCTTCCTGGTTGTGAACCAATCATTAGGGATGGAGTCAAAGCTTGAGGTAGGGTCTTTGAAGGCAGCACCAGGGACGACTACACTGTCAAGGAGGAACGAGTCAGTTGAGTTGGGGATTGATTCAGGAGAGGTGAGTTGAGGGGGAGGAGGTAGGTGATTTCTATAATGAGGGTCGCAAGGGGAGCAATGATGCCAGATTGAGGACGAATGGTGTATCGACTTCGGTTCATGGGTTGAAGACGGAACGCTACTGGCATCGTGTACATGACGTTGCGGAGGGTAACCCGGCCATAACATCGCTGGCCAGGTTCGATACGGATGGCTACCTCGTTCGATGGCTCTAGACTTATCAATCTGTCCATTGCTGTTGTTGTTGCTTTACTCTCTTCAACTTCTTCAGCGATTTGATATTGTATGTATACTCCAATCACCTTCTTCAGCAATATGAAAAGCTGGTTGGCTTTTATTGGGTATTTGAGAGACTAGCAGATTTGAGGGAGAACTTTTGAAGGGTTTTGTAGGAGAGAAAAACCCATCAAGAGAGATGGAAGAGAGGTGGAATTGAGGAGGAAGAAATGGGGGAGGATCAAGTCTTTTAAGACCTAGGGAAGTGGCCGGCCTCTAATGGGAGGAAGCCATATGTGGTGGGAAGAACAAGGATGAGACTTGTTCTTTATGCATTTGAAAATTGCATTCCAAAGAAGGATGCCAATATTTATTAGCTCTAATGCCCTTTCTTTTGTGTTAGTACTTGGAGGTCATTTTCATAAGATCAAATAAACAATAAAAAGAAAAGGACACATGAATTAGTTTATAACACAAGTTTTTCTGCATAATATATTCATGTAAAAGTCTCTTGGTTAATTGGTTGCCTTAGAGAGTTCCGGGGAACAATGTTAGTATCTAGTGTTGTTGCATATGTGGTCCTTTTCCGTGGGATTATTATAATCAAATATAAAATTATGATATAGGTCTCTAATTTCATTGGTTCTTGGCTCTTTGTTTGTAGGAAACTAAAATGAGATAGAGTTCAGCAGGCTACTTGGTTCACTAATGAATAACAAATATGAATACCACACTAGAAATTCTGCAAACTCCTTGCAGGTATATTCCTTCATCTGTCCCCTTACTGCTTGCCCTTTTGTTTTCAAGCATTGAGAACTGGTCATAGGCTTGCCGTATTCTTCTGAACAGAAAAGAGTCCACTTTTTCTCATTGTCTAGTGAAATAACACAAGAATATATGGCACTTGCGTAATCCTTTGTACTTCATCTGGCAAAAGAGTATGGATGGTTAGATGGACATATACATCTTGCAGTTGTTCAGAGTAACGAGCAATGTTGGCAAAACAAACATATTAGCAAACTTTCTGCCCTGTTCTTGTCAAACCTTGGTTGGTCTGGATCAAGAAGTGTCCTTATTGGTTCTAATTATATTTCTTATGATCTAATAATTAACAAAAGTTCTAACCCTTGAAGTGGGGTGCAAACTCTATTTATGGGGCTGTTGATCTCAGACAGCTACAAATAATTTGGGGCAGAACTAGAAGGGTATATATAGCTATGCTGTTGTTAATACGTATGCATCAACAATTATAAGAAATATAAAACCAATATTATGCAATTTATTCCAGATGTTTTCAGAAACCACAGCACAATAACACATTGATAGTGCACATGCCATGGATGCATCTGATATGATCTGCCTCATGATATTGGATGATATCTCCACAGCCTTAGCTATTTCACTTTTTTAGAAAAAGATCATATTCATTGCGAAAATGGCTTATTTCTTGAATTGAGAACAAAATCATGGTTGTGCTTGATATATTAAGTAGATTTCCAGATCATTGGATTAACTTTTTCTGCTGTGTTAAATTTTATTCCCTGGCAGTTTGCTGCTTTGATTTATCTAAAAGAGAAAGCTGTTATATGCTGTCATTCTGAAAATATTATAGGTGCCCAAAGTGCTAATATACTATTACAAAAATTCTTTCTAGTTCTTTCATATTCAAAACTTCTATAAATTTAACTGATAATATATATAAGACCCTCTTGATCTTTTCTAACAGGTGGATTTAAACAGCGATGCATCTATACTGTCATAATGATACACATCGAGACCATTGTAGATCATAGTAACAGAACTATCGAGCATAATTTAGAGAAATATCAATGGATAATGCTCACAGTAAAGTGATAGTTACGAGGCAATGGTTTAATCTTTTGAAAGCAGCATGGCAGTGGTATCATTTCTCTAGACATAATAACTAACATGTTATCTATATTAAACTATTATGGGGTTGCTATAAAATAAATGTATATATACCATTTAATTTGGAAAAATACAATTCTGATGTAAATGCCTGTTATTTCCTTCTACATAAAAATCACTATTAGGGCTACTGGTTGCAAACTAATTGTTGCATTGTACCTAATGCAATGAATCAGAACTGTTTTACGGCCATAAACTACAGTCAAAGGTTAATGTGTGTGCTAACGTCGTTTTGAGACTTTCCACTGATTTAAATAGGGAATATAATTTGGTCATGTTTGTCTCCTATTGGTTTCCTGTTGCTAACATTTTCTTACTATATAGATTGTCATATTTGGTATACATTTGTTGCCTTAGTATCCAATTCCAATATGTGCTCCTTTTCTTTTCACCAAGTTCACCCTTTTGAACATAAACCAGTGTTATTATTTATCTCATTTAATTAAGGACATTGTGATCGTGGAGTCAGTTATTTATCAGTAAAGTGATTATGTAAATCGATGTGTAGATTCTTGAACAATATCGGATTTATAGTTGCAAATAACCTTTATGCCAAAAAGATGCAAGAGAACAAACATTTTCAACTACCAGCCTTGTTATTGTGTGGAACAATGTGAGTTACACAAGCTTATAACTAAGAAATCTTCATTGTTATGGTCACCCATAAATTACACCAATAAGGAAAATGAGAAGTATTTTGTTTATGTAGTTCCAATAGAGATTTTGTTGTTAATGGTGATATATGTTTTGTTTGTATATGTGCTAATAGCAGGCTTGTTGCTAAGTATATATAGAATTATTCTTCTTGTCTACTGTGCCTGCTGAGAACTTGTGTCGGCACTCGGATATCCTCACATTCTAGTTACTTCCAAATGTCTGTGGTGAAAATAAACTCATATGCCAGCTACTGTAGCCTTCTAGGTGGAGTTGCCTAAATCCTTATTTACTGGTGATCAGGCTTATTGCGCCTTTTGCGTACTGGCTCTGATATCAATTGAAGGACTTGGACGCCATCTCAAAAGACTAGCCTTGTAGGTGGAGTTGTCCAAATCTTTATACACCCAAGATCATCCCCATGTCTAGCCGATGTGGGACTATTCGTTCGACCCAAATCCCAATAGACATCTTATAACATCTAATGAGAGGAACTTGGTGTTTTTAACATGGGTTGTCACAAGTTCAGTTTTTGCCTCCAACATATTGAGAGGAATTTTCCTCCCAATTAGGGAAGAAGGATGGAAGTTATTCACTTAAAAATTGGAGGAAGCGGTTGAAGAAAATACAAGTAGCATAGAACAAGCGGCTGCATCAGCTAGAATCAGCATAGAAACAAGTGAGATATAGCTTTAATTAACAATGTTAACACACCAATCACTAGGGAAATTTCATAATTCTTCACTAAAAGATGGCCCACTTCAAAATGTTGCTGTGTGTCTCAACAACCAACTTCATTGTACATGCAAAAGAAAAAGTTGATTGTTTCAATGTTTTGAGTCCTCTCACAAGAAAAACTGATACTTAGAGGCAATGCACAACACTAGGATGTTTTTCCTTTTGTCTGCTTGCTTAACATCCAAATCATGGTTTGGATGTTTGGGAAAAATCTTAGTGAGTACAGTTTAGAAGGAATTCTTAGCAACTACAATTTAGGGGAACATGGTCATCTGAGCAAAGCTGATTAATATCTGTCATTTGTAAGCACTTGATGATCAGTTTCAATGGAGATATGAGAAGCAGACCTCCGATGCTCCAAATGTTACACTAGCAACTGCCCGCAACAGCTATTTAACTTAGATGGTCTCTCTGATTCTAAAACCATGTATAGCCCTCATATGCCTTCATCACATATGCACCATTTTGAACCCTTTCTTGAGTAGTGGATGATAAACATAGCTGCAAGATAATGCAAAACCATAAGAATGTGCCAGCTAACCTATGAGTTTGATAACAAAAGATAAATTTCAGGGGAGGAGCAGAGGAAACAACAATGATAAATTTATTTAATCTTTTATGGAAGATATAATTCTCACTCAATTCTTCTTCTACTTTCTTGCATACATTCTCACCAAACAACTTCGTATATTGAGATCTAAATGACTCTTGAAATATAATTTTTGAACTCAAAAGACACATTTCTTTTTAAGGAATACAACCCTTCATTTCAAATAGACACAACTCTTCTAAGAGACTTAACTCTTTATTTCTTATCATATCAAATTTAATTCTCAATATTTCCCTTTAACCTGATGTCACCATACCAAATTAACTCCATATTACAGAGAATACTTCGTGCTTCAGTGGCTTTGTGAAAATATCAGCAAGTTGATCTTGGGTCTTGACAGAAATTAGTTCTACCTTATTCTCTTTTATGGTCTCTCAGATAAAATGATAACGAGTATCAATGTATTTGCTCCTTTCATGAAAAAGGGGATTCTTTGCAAGTGCATTGGCTGATTTGTTGTCAAGTTAAATCTCTGTTGGCTGTTCTTCATTAAGTTGAAGATCATTAAGTAAATTCTGTAACCAATTTATATGAAGAACTCCAGATGATGCAGTAACATATTCTGTTTCACAACTAGAAAGAGTGATAATTTCTTACTTCTTTGATGATCAAGAAAATACTGTATTACTCAGGAAGAAAGCATAACCCGTTGTGCTCTTGCATTCATCAACATCTCTTGCCCAATCAATGTCAGTATAATCAATGAGCTGAAAGTCATCACACTTGTGTAGAAAAATTCATAACTGATTGTTCCTTTAATGTAGCGCAGGATCTTTTTTTACAGCCATTAAATGAGTAAATTTTGGCTTCTCCATATAACAACTAAGCAACCCAACTCTATATAGATTATCCGACCTTGTGCAAGTTAAATAGCGAAGATTTTCCACCAAGCTTTAAAATAAGTGGCTTCAACATTACTTCTTTCATCATATCTTAATAATTTGATTCCACAATCAACTGGTGTACTTACAGTATTGCTCTCTTCCATGTGAATTTCTTCAAAATGAATTTTGTGGAAGCTTCTTGAGAGATGAAAATTCCTTTCTCCTCTTGCTTCAGTTTAATACCCAAATAATAGGACATAAGCCCTATGTCAGTCATCTCAAACTCTCGAATCATGGAGTCTTTGAACTCTTGGATCATTCTAGCATGTTCCCTATAAATATAAGATCATCAACATTCAAACAAACCAGTAAGAAATCTCCATTCTTTTTTTTATACAGGGAATGTTCATATGGGCATTTGATGACCCATTAGCTTGAAAATGTTCATCAATCCTATTGTTTCAAGCTCTGGTGCCTCATCATACTCGATCTCAGCTTTCTGATTGTAACCTTTGTCAACCAACCAAGCTTTATAGCGTTCAATATCTCCTTTCACATTCTTTTTTGTTTTATATACCCACTTGACTCCAATTGATTCCTTTCTTTTCAGTGCTGTGGTAAGTTCCCATGTGCTATTCTTCTCGATACCCTTGATTTCTTCATCCATGGCTTCTTTCCATCTTCTATCTTAGACGGCTTCTTCAAATTATACAAGCTCACAATCAGAAAATAGACAAAAGAACATATTTTCATTCTCTGTTACTTTGTACAACTCAGAGAGTGTTCTTATCTTTTGGGGCCTTGGAGAAGAATTTGGTGGTGGTGATGATGATGATGCCGGAGAACCACCAAGATTTGAAGATTATGGAGGTGATAGAGTATGTGCTTCCAACTCCTTTGATGCTTAGACTTTTTCTTCCAAGAACGTGCCTGGACTATTCCATCCTTCTTGTGATTTTCACTCCATATTCTTTCTTCATCAAACTGCATATCTCTACTTACTGTGACTTTCTCGCTACATGGATCGTACAACTTGTAGCCATTGGTTCTTGAATCGTAGCCGATTAAGAACAAATTGGCACTACGATCATCAAGCTTGGTTCTTCTTTGTTTTGATTCATATGCATATGTGATGTTTCCAAACACCCTTAGGTGTCCAACTCCAAGCTTCAGTCCACTCCATGCTTCTTGCGGCGTCATATTCCATAGGTTTCTGGTTGGACTTCGATTTAAAATGTAGACGGCATAGTCTACAACTTCAGCCCAGAAAGCTTTGGACATCGGTTTCTACTTCAGCGTGCTTCTCGTCATGTTCAGAATTATTCTATTCTTCCTCTGAACAACTCCATTTTGCTGGGGCGAGTATGATACTGTTATAGAATGTCGAATCCTCTGTTCTTTACAAAAATCTTAAATTCTTTTGATGTGAATTCCCCTTCTCTGTCATACTTGATAAATTTACTTGATGGGTTTCAGAAAATATCCACTTTTCTTTTCTACAGAGGTCTTGAATTTTTTAAATATTTCAAATACTTTAGATTTGTTTTCAAAAAATAGATCCAAGTTTTTCTTGAAAAATCATCAGTAAATGTTATAAGGTACTTGTTTCCTTCAAGAGAATTTGGAGAGAACGAACCACAAACGTCTGTATGAACAAATTGTAAAGATTTGAATGCTCTAAATAGTGATTCTTTTGAAAATCTATTTCGATAATGTTTGCCAAGTAGACACTCTTTGCATAGTTGCTCTGGGTAATTAATGAAAGGTAGTCCTTTCACCAACTGTTACTTAGATAAAAACTTAAGATCTCCAAAAGTTAGATGTTCATACCTCATGTGTAATAACTACAATTGATCTTTGATATTTGCATTTCAAACACATCGCATTGTTAACTTGAATATTTATAAGAAACATTTGATTCTTCATCATCTGAACTTTTATAATTAGCCTCTTCTTTTGATCTTTGAACAAAGACGATGATCTTTCATATGGATGATATATCCTTTCTCCAGTAGTTGTCCTAAGCTGAGGAGATTGTTCTTCATATCTGGAGCATAGTAAACATTAGAAATAAGTTGATGACTCTCGTCTTTTTGCCTAATTAGAACCTTATCTTTTTCTTTTACTGGGATCTTTGAGGAATCAACAAATGAAATTTGGCCATTTACTGATTCATTAAGCTCCAGAACATATTTTTCTTTTCACACATATGATTGCTGGCACCTGTATCAAGATACATATGTTTTCACTTCTTCTCCTTTGAAAGCCAGCAGAACATCATGTTCTTCTTCTATGTAATTGCTTGCTCCTTCAATATGGTTAGGAGCACGATTTCAACATTCTGAAGCATAATGATCATACTTCTTGCAATTGTAACATTGAACGTTAGATTTTTCATACCTTCCTCTTCCAGAAAAGTTTCTTTTTCTATGACCTCTACAAACCTTTGTTTTTGCTCTTTTTTTTTTCATAGTTTTTTATGGTAAATCTACTTCTTCCATCTTGTCCTCGTCCTCGAGATCCCCCATGACCTTGGATCCTTTTCCTCGATAGTTGGTTCGATTTTGATCATCAATGTTTTTATTGTTGGCTTCTCTCTGCTCTTCTTTCAATTTGAGTTTTGATCGTATAACTTACTCCACCGGCTCTTATCTTCTATTGATTCTCTGTTCATGAATTTGAAGAGAACCCATAAGCTCGTCATTGGTCATGGCTTCCAGATCCTTGGCTTCTTCAATAGAAACAACTATATAATCATACTTTCAATCAAGCAATCGAAGCATCTTCTCATTCACTCGAACATCTTCAATGGTTTCGCCATTTCGTCGCAATTGATTCACAACAGACTGAACTCTTGTGAAATAGTCTGAAATTGACTCTTTGTTCTTCATCTTCAGGCTTTCGAACTCCTTTCGATGTGTTTGGAGTCGAATCTTCTATACCCTCTCTACTCTTTTATAGGAGTTTTGAAGTATCTCCCACACTTGCTTGGATGTAATTGCATTAGCTATCTTCTCAAATGCGAATTCTGAAAAACACCTAGAGGGGGGTGAATAGGTGTAAATGCTAATCTAGAAACTAAATGCGCTAAATGCGAAAGCTTAAAACAATTTTGCAACACACTTAGTACAACACACAAGTGTAGCCGAATTCCCCGTGAAGGGCTCTGGACTAACTCCTCTTGATTCCCCTAGATATGGGTTGAGGTGCTATATGAAGCTCTTGTGGTTAAGTACAAGTGAGGCACACACAAACAAGCCAAGCATATAAGGATGATAAGCAATATGAAATAATGCAAGGCAACACAAGCAATATGAATGATGATGTGAATGATGCTATGCACAATATAAAGAGAGAGAGAGAGAGTATAGGGATAAGTGGATCAAACGCAAACACAATGATATGTTTCGAGGTTCGAGCCCCTAGCTTTACGTCCCCGCCTTCACCGAGAAGGATTTCTAATCCACTATACTCCCACCGAGGGAACCTCCACCGAGGAGGATTTCTTACAATAAAGGGAGTACCGAACTCCTTTCTCAACACCGCCTCACAACCGAGGGGTAGGCCCGTAGCCAAACAACAACCAACACCTCTACCGAAGAGGGTTTACAAACCAAACTCCACCTCTCACTAGAGGGAGCAAACCACAATCCTCAACCTCTGCCAAAGAGGGAGCAACCCAATCACCCGATCAACCTCTACCAAAGAGGGATACAACAAAAGTAAGGGTGTTTACAACTTGGAGGCTTAGACAATCTCAAACAATTTCTCTTTTCCACAAAACAATGATCCTAATAGAATAGGATAAATGATAGCTCAAGTGTGAAAAAACTAGAGTTTGGAAAACAAAAACTCAAAGAAAAAGACTTGGGAAAACTCTTGTAAAAGATAGAAATGAAGAAGCAAAACAAATCTCCCAATTTTCTATTTTCTTTGATTTTTTCAAAACTCTAAAACAAATAAAAATTGATCTTTTTGCTCTTTAAACACTTTTGAAAACTTGTTTTAAACACCAGAGAATAGAAAAATTTTAGCTCTTAAAAACCATAGCCAAAATCTCAAAGGAATAGGGTTTATATAGGCCAAACAGAAAACTAGCCGTTAGGCTGATCTGTCAGCCTGACAGGCTTGCGGTCGACCGGCCCGGTCGACCGCCAACGGTCAGAAATATGACCGTTAGAGCAAACCGGTCGACCGCCCGGTCGACCGCCCAGATACAGAGAGCAGGGCTCTCTGATCCGATCGACCGCCCGGTCGACCGCCCAGATACAGAGAGCAAAGCTCTCTGGTCCGGTCGACCGACCGGCCGACCGGCCCTGTGTCTGCCAGACGTGCACAAGGCTGTGCACGTCGGTCGACTGCAACGGTCGACCGGCCCATGGTTCGGTCGACCGACCTGGCCTGTCAGCTACAGACTGGGTCAGAAACTGGATCAGAAAAACATGTAAAACATATTTCTAAAAATTCTTTTAAGTCTTGTAAAAATACCCAAAAATAGTTTTATAATTTTGCATTGATATATAAACTTGTGATAAACATTTTAACTCAAATATCAAGCATATAAAACCATTTTTGTGTTTTAACATTTTTACCAAAATCAAAACTTGTATTTTATCAAACTTGACTTTTTCAACACATGAATAGAAAAGTCAAAATAAGTTTGTCTAAGAAGTTTAAGCATGCATGTATAGAAAGAATACATCTACTACACATATAAACCATTTAAACTTGTTTTGATCAAACTATTCTGAAAACAAATATCGGTTAACTAAAAATCGAAAAACCATAAAACGTGTGTGTTGTGCACTTGAGCATATCAACTATTCTTATCTTTACACATAGATCTAAAACACACTAAACTAAAACTAGGATACCTAAGTCTTCTTGATGATCTTCCATCTTCAAGCCGACTCGATCCCAAACGTGATCCACCGAGTGCAAAGGTATGATCTTGATGCTCGGGCACTGGAATCATCATGTGAAATCTTCCAAACTCCTTTGTTGAAACTAATCACCAACTAATATCTTGCTTAATGATCTGAAACTAAAATCACAAGATTATTAGTAAACATAACTACATGAGTTAATCATCATCAAAACTAGAGAGGAAGGCCTCCGGGCCAAAAAATTCATCCACACCTTGGTAGATGAAAAATAAGGCCTTATTGTCCTTCTTCCGTAAGTCCTTTAATGCATCATTTGGATATTTGTTAACCCATCAGTTCCTTCTGGCTCAGTATAATCATTCTCTACAACATCCCAAGTATCTTGAGAATCTAGCAATGCTTTTATTTGAACGCTCTAATTTTCAAAATTTTCTTCGACGAGGCGAGGAATAATGAAGGGCGCCATGCCATTTGCCATCTTCTCTTTGCTCTAATACCACTTTGATAACAAAAAATAAATTTGAGGGGAGGAGCAGAGGAAATAACAATGATAAATGTATTTATTTTTTTATGAAAGGTACAATTCTCACTCAATTCTTTTTTTATTTGCTTGCATACATCCTCACCAAACAACTACTTATATAGAGATCTAAATGACTCTAGAAACACGACTTTTGAACTCAAAAGACACATTTCTTCCTAAGGAATACAATCTTTCATTTCAAATAGACAACTCTTTTAAGAGACACAACTCTTTATTTCTTATCATATCAGGTTTAATTCTCAATAGAGTTGATGTCTATAAACTCTGAGAGGATACAGGAAATCAGTTTGATCATAGGTTCACTCCCTACCTTTGTTCTTTATAGGGCTCTATGGACTATGATGTCTCTTTTGATCCATTCTTCTGTGAAGAATGTGTTTCAGATGCTCATGCTTCAGAAATCTTCATTGTTCTGATCACCTATTGTTGATACCAATACAAAACAGACATGAAGACTCAGAATCAATTAGGCTTAACCTTATCTTTTGTTTATTGATAGGCTCATTTGATAATGAATAGATCCATCCTCCAATGATAGCTACCACTGGACGCTCAAATCTTCTTTTCTTGATTGGATGCATCATGTCTTAACATCGTAGTTTTAGGATACAAGAAAATCCATCACTCCTTTGAATGATATCCTTTATGTTTAGTTTAAAAGTCAGTTATGCTGAATAATTGCTAATAAAATTTTCAAAATAGGTAAGCATGGCGAGTCAAGGAAATAATAGCTATCTATTATATCTTACACCTTTTTTTCTCTCTGAAGAATCAGGTGATAATTTCAGTATATAATAAACTGATGGTGTTAAATTACAGATTACAGTCAATGAAGGTAGACTTGAGCTTGATATCTGTAACAATGCCATAAGAAGAATAATAATCAAAATAATGTATTTAGTTTAGTCAATTAAGAAACTAACTTGTAGGAATAGGCACTGCAATGGTGAGAGAATACGACAGGGCTTCAACCGAAGCAGTCAGTACTGTTATGTTGGAGATCTCAGGAATTCAAAGTTCTAAGAGCTCTAGGGTTTAGAATTTTTGCATATGTGATAGTTGTTTTAGCAAGGATTGTGGTGCCATACACAGTGCGCAAATGCAGTTGAGTATTTACTGCAAAATGAACTGCATGGAAATGTCTCTGTAGCATACCATCATCTAAAGGAGAGCAACAAACAACTGGTCTGTTTACAGGATTATGTGTATAAAATAGATTAATTGCCTGCAAAATACTAAGTGTTTATTGCATTGCCAACTTAAGGGATTACTAAATATACATATAAAACAAAAAAAAAAACTCAAAAAAGTTTAAGTAAAATAGGAGATGCAGCTTCTTGCACCAGCATTGAAAGGAATCTGATGTAGTTTTAGTTAACAGTAGTAAAACACCAGTAACAAGAGAAATGCAACATTATTTACACTAAAAAATTGCTATCTTCAGATCACACTTTAGATCTCAACCACCAGCTACCATTGTAGACATAAAAGAGCAGTTGGCATTTTCAATGTCCTAATCATCTCACTAAGAAAATCTGATACTTGTAAAGTTAGAAACTGAGTCCAATTAACAAACCTTTTCCTCATGTCTACTACTCAAATTACAACCAGTGGTCTGACAGTTTGGGAAGATTTTGGCAGCTACAGTTTGGAAGTAGACACTAGAGACTGCTAGCGATGTGGAAAATCACCGAAGTTACCAACGTCACCAAAGTTAATAGTCACCTGGCCAGTTGTCCTGAATGATACTCGTAGTTCCAATGTATTTTCGATATCTAAGAGCCAGTAGCACAATCTCCAAATGGTGGAGCTAGTAACTGGCCGGCAACCATCACTTGGCTTGGAGTTGCTGACTCTAAGCCAATTTGCTGACTCAATTCGTCTTCACTTACATGCAAACTATGCATCTTGTTGAGTAGTATGCCAATTAGTAAAGCAATATCAGGCAACTAAAAATTAAGAATCCAAATCCAAACGGTCAGCAGCTTCATTATCACCTAAAGCCGATAAATGCTGAGGGCTTCGAGGCAATCTGGGACATTATATTTTCGTTTCTTTCTCTCTGTCCGGGATACAGATGTTGAATGCAACAGTTTCTGACATATAACTGATACATGCAGTTCACATATGCAAATTTTGTTATGTACTTCCACTAGAATGGAGCTTATTATTTGTTAAGTTGGGATATTTGAATACTCTCCTTGAGGACTGTTCTTCTGTTGTTTGAAATATATCATGCCCATTCTTCTCACTTTTTTCATATGCTTTCAAGTAAGATTTAGTTCCCATTATTTCTATGTAGTCTGAGGCCCCAAATTGTTAGTTTGTTTGTCTTTTAACTTTCTATCCAGAAAATATCTCCATTATATTAGTAGGTATATTTTTGTTACATTGCAGTAATTACACTTATCTTGGAATACAATAATCATCCAACTGTTTGTATCTAATTTTCCCCCCCATATAGTCACGTAAACTCACTTTCTGTTTGATAGCATAAAACATAATGTGGTGTACATTGATAGAAAATAAGTCATATGTAAACTTGCAGATTTTTTATCTGAAAGAAGATTTCTCGCTAAGTACTTCTTTTAATGTACATGGAATGATAATCCTTCAGATGATGCACCTATTATTAGCTAACAAGAAATATTATAGTACTCCTGATCTGGATATACACCTTTGAAATTCATCAGATAGATAATTTAATGGTGATAAAATACAGTGGAAGGCCGACTGTCAACTGAGCTTCAGCTTGAGCAGTGGCACCCTCAACTTGTAGGTGGGCAAGCCATCCAATCCAATTTCTCTAGGATCGGGAAAAGTAAATAATTAATAATCGAGCTTGGGACTATATTATAAAAATGCTCGGCCGTATGATTTATACAAACTGGACAAAAATACCATAGTTATGGACTTTGACGTGAAATGAGAGCCAGCCTATAAGATTTGGCTTAATGGTTAAAGATTATATGCTAACTAGCAATTAAGGTTTTCAGTTAGGTACTTGCTGCATTGCCAGCTTAGAGACCCCTCCCCACTATGTACAAACATGATTTTAATCAATACCAAATGCCCCTAGCAGAAAGCACCATAGAAATGTCACTGTCATGACAATAATAAACATAGAACACCAAGCACAAGAGAGATGTCGCAATCTTACACTAAAAAAGACTCAGCATCCATCTGTATCTTAACCACCAGTTTCCTTCAAGACATAAAATGAGTCAATGTCTGCCTATTTCAATGTCTCGAGTCCTCTCACCAAGGGAACCTTGTTTTTGAAATAACAAGAGAATCTTGTGTGCTTAGAGCATAAAGAACCAAGTTCATCACTGATGGCTCTTTTCCTTGTCCCATCTGTTTTATTCCAAACCATAGTTTGGCTGTTTGGGAAGAGTATCGATATGATTCAAGTGTCAACTGCCAATTGTTATTGTTGACAACTCCATTAAATCTTGAACATATAAGCATCCCTGGTCTCATCCTCCAAATGCCCGAACTAGATGTCTTGAGTCCAACCACCGAGAGTTCAGTCTCAAAGGCCTAACAGAAATCTGCTAGGAGAGAAAGAGACCAAGTCCGCCGCCTAGAAAGCTTCTCTCGTTCCTGCTTCTCTAATACCAACCCACGGTTTCGCTGTTTGGGAAGATTCTTAGCAAATGTATTGACACAATTAAGTTTGAGCTGCCAATTGTTATCAGTTGACATGAATCAGATACCAGACAGGGGCATGTTCCAATTGGCAAGCTAGTAAATTTATGACTTGGGACTTGTTGAGCAGTTGAGGCAAAAACTAAACTTCAAATGAGTGCTGAAGCGAAAAAATGGGGGGTGTCAACTTTATTATCTATGACTATACCTCAGTGCATAAGAGGCCAGACTGGTAGATCATATGTTCCACGAACTATTGGTCTATATAGAACCCTGAGGGGACAATTATGATATTAAGTTAATTTTTTCATGAAAACAGGATTGGATCAACTACCATGACCTTGCTTCTGATTACTGAATGCTTTACTTGTTACAAACTACAACATTTAGAGTAAACTAAGATGATTTACGTCAGGCAGATAACTGACAGTACAAATTCATTTATCTTGCTATATATGGAGCCTTATTGATTCCACTGTTGCTGTTTAAATCAAATGAAAAGATAGTTGGAAGAATGATGACAATATGAAGACTATTTTTCTGTTAACTTTTCTCAAATAGGCAAAATAGGACCTATCTGAGTCTACGTGCAAATGGTCTTGAGTTTCATAACTGTAATTAACCAACTTGTGATCTACAGGTAGCTTATCCTGTATGTTGGATTGCTCTGGTGTACAGTATATGCATAGATCTATTACCAGTGCAGTGATCAAGAAGAGAGAACTCAAGTATTTCAACCAACAACCAGAAACTCAGCAAACTTCCACCTATAAAACAACCTCCCAAAAGGAGCCAATGACCAAGCAGGCAAGCACAAATTAGGGTACTTATGGCATTGCTATTGTGTTGTTCATTCTGAAGAGTTTCTTCTTGGGCTAAGCTTTGATGATTAATTAATTTTTTTTGTTAAATGTGTCTTTCTTTAAGAATTTCAAGAAATTTGTCGGTGCAAGATTTGGTGATTGATTAATTTATGTTGTTTCTGCTGCTGTTGTGACCACACATTTGTGAATATTCCATTGTCATTTCTTGAGAAAAATCATTCCTTGTTCTCGTTGCTGCTGTTGTTTTTACTGCTAATTTTATTGGTGTTCTGTTTCTTTTTCTCCTCTTTGTATTCACTGGAGCAAGATATAGGTCTACATAGTGTTAACACTTCATTATCATCCTCTCGTTGTTGTGTCGACTTTTATTATCAGTGTTTGTTCAATTTGTTTCCGCAGTATGTATTTTATGCGAGGAGGCATGGGTATATTATTTTCTACATTGTGTATAGGAGTGAGGTTCCTTCAAGTTCTTCAAAATCTTTGACAGTTTTCAAATTTCAAAATTCTTTTGTGGCCTTTTGAATGTCTAAACTGGAGAATTGCCATTCATGTTGACAAACAATTAGCAAAAGCTCTGCAAGAAAATAAATTTCGGTGCAGCCATGCATTTTGTTGAAAATCTGAGGGAATTAATAGCTCTTCCACAGTGAAAAAAGGAAAAGTAAAATTTTGTGTGTGTGTGTGTGTTTTGGGGGGGGTGGGGTGGGGTGGGGGGTACACCTGGAAGAAAGAGAAACAGAAAAGAGTAAATCTTGAGTCCGCAATCAACGTAAAAGTTGAGATTGGATTGAATAAGAAGTTTGGAGAAAGAATTACAAACAAATAAACAAAGAAAAGAAAGAAACATACACAAAAGCCCACTACACAATGACAGATATACATAACATGAAAGCCCATCAACAGTAAAGGGCCAGCCTTAATTGGCTGGCCCATTGGACACCAATGTGTGTGTGCGCGCGCCGTAGGGGTGCCATCGGATCGGATACGGATCGGATATTACCTCTACCATATCCATATCCGCACTCAACCTTCGGATACGGATACGGATACGGATATTGGCGGATGTGAAAAAATGATATCCGTATCCGCCAAAATCGGATATCAGATATAAATCGGATATTAGCGGATCGGATGCGGATACTAATCGGATATGTTAAAAATGGATATGATTAAAGATAAATTAAACATAAATACTTATATTACTTTTTATCTCATCTACTACAATATTAAATGTGATACATACTATGATATTATTGTGTACATATCAATACATTCATCGTATTCATTGTCATTTGACTTCTATAACAATAGATTATACGTCCTCCGGTGCTAAATGCCGATTCGGATGACATGGTTGATGTTGAAATACTCAAAATATCATGTGGTGCTCTTGCAAGAATCGAATACTTTTCACTATTACTTTTTCACCAACTCAAAATATCAAAATTTAATACCTTATTCCATTGAAGAATAGTCTTCTCCATACCGATATCATTATGAAGCACGCAACATTCGGATATCGGATCGGATACGAATAAGACCTTACTTTTACCATATCCGTATCCGCACCTACCTTTCGGATACGGATACGGATACGAATATTGACGGATGTGAAAAAATGATATCCGTATCCGGATTGGAGGCAGATTCGGATGCGGATATCCGCGGATAATCCGTATCCGGTGGCACCCCTATGCGCGCACCTGTGTGTGTGCAGAAAAATGTATATTAACCGACAACTGAGAGTGTCTCTCAGCCGGCGGTGACGTGGCACAATATGTGTCACAGTCTTCGGCGATCTTAATGACGACCCCGCTTTTATAAATAACTAAAATTACTAAAAGCCACTGCTGTTAAAAAAAAGTTTTCTTGAGATGAAATTAGTTTTATATTCTTTATTATTATTTCCTCTCCTCTTTTCTATTTTTATCTCTCTTTGTGTCTCCGCGCGTTGTGAGATCTGTATTTCGAATTCGCAGAGAACGTCGTTCTAACAAAAGCGGGATCAGATATTTATTTTGAGTTTGCAGATCTAGATCTCTATCGAGATCTCCTTCAGATTTCTCTCGGCCTGTCTATTTTAATGTCGAGCACCAACCATAATTCATCTCCCGCCACTCCATCTCGTCGTCGGCCTCGCCTCCTTTCTCCCCATCTGAATATGAATCAGTTATCATCAAGTTCAACTTCATCATCAAGTTCAACTTCATCACAGAATATAGCAAATACGGCAGGAGGAAGATCTTTGGATGCGGATCAAGATGTTAGTTTTTTTTGTTTTTATTTATGTTATTCTTCTTTGCAATTGTAACTGAAAAAATATTTGGTGCCCTAGATGAGACTGCGACCTAGAAATTTTTTTATAATAAAGGATGCGACTAAGGTCGCAATTTTTAATACATAATTCCACAATTTTTTTAAACTACAGCCTTAGTGGCAGTCTATAATTACATTAGGTGTGTGACCTTAGTCGCAGTCCTTTAATATATTAAAGTTTTTGTCTTCTTATAGTCATTAATTATTTAAGGATTGCGACAATAGTCGCAGTATTTAATAAAGCACTTTTCGTAATATTATAAACATCTACAGTAGCGCGACTATGTTCCTCAAATATTTTTGGTAGTAAGGTCGCAGTCTTTAATTATTATATTTATGTTATTTTTCTCAATTATTTCTTTTATTTTAATATAACATTTTTTGGTAGGAAATGAATTTGCATGGTGAAATATTTGAAAGCGTAGTTATTTTTTTAGGACAGAAATTTGTAACAGATGATGAAGCATACAACTTCTACAATGCATATGCAAGGACCAACGAAAAAAGGAATAATAAATCACGGAGGCCTCTGCATGAAGTTATTTATAGAAAATATTGTTGCAATAAGGAGGGTGTGAAGAAGTTGGGCGACAAAAGACAAGAAGGGATTATCATCAACCGTCGTATTAATGCTAGAGTTCAGTGTCCTGCTGAGATGCATATTCGTTTGTATTTATTGCGACAGAAAGTTTTGGGTGGTCACCAAGTTTGCTGATTCGTATTCGCATGGTTTATCAAGCCTGGATAGGGTCCATCACTTTTACTCTCATTAGACACATCGATCAAAGATGAGTAGAAATATTATGATTAATTTGGTTAATGTAGGAATGTGTCCTTCTAACATTGCTCATGTTGTTAATGCAATAAATCATAGAGAAGGTTATGAACAAGTAAGTCCACAATAAGTCATTGATTGTATTCGACACGGGAGAAATAATATTGGGCAGGAGTTTATTTCTATCATCAAATATTTTCAAGAGAAAGCAGAGTCAGATTCAGATTTTTTTCTTTACCAGTGAGGTTGATCATGCAGGCACACTAGGAAGTGTCTTTTGGGCTGATGGAAGAGCAATATCTTCTTATTTAAGTTTTTCTGATGTGGTGGTTTTTGACATAATATACATGACTAATGATTGAACCTGTCTTTTGCTCCATTCACTGGAGTGAATCATCATCAACAGTCTATTTTGTTCAGTTGTGCATTGCTCACAGATGAGTAATGGGATACATTTGTTTGGCTTTTCAATAAATGACTTAAATGCATGCACGGATTTGCACCAAAGGTGATCACTACTGATCAGGATGCCCAGATAGGTGATGCTATCAAGATAGCTTTTTCAAATTGCCAGACCATTACTGTTTTTGGCATATAAGAAAACACATTACGTAGCAACAAATTCCTTTATTGAAGTATGGAGATGATTTTGCCATTGATTTCAACTTTTGGTATTCTTCCGGTGATATAAGCACATGCGATGAATGTTGGAGATTGATGAAGCAAAAATATCATATAGACGAAGAAGTAGACAGTTGGTTGGTAAAGATGTAAAAATTGCATACACATTGGGTTAATACTTATCTAAAGGATATTTTTTATGCTGGAATGATAACTAGTCAAAGGTCTGAGAGTATTAATTCTTTTTTTGATGAGTTTGTGAATGCAAACACAAAACTTGTTGAGTTTGTCCACCAACTCACGTCATAGAGCTGAATCTCAAGAAGACTTTCTATATTTGAATTGTGTGCCTAATTGTACATTAAATCCATATGAGATACAAGTTTTAAAGTTTTATACTAGAAAGATTTTTCAGTTGTTTCAAAAGGAATGGGTAGTTGTAATGACATTGTTTTCTTAAGAGTTGGAACATGAAGGCTCAAGAATAACTTATTTGGTCGGTGATTTTTCTGAATCAAAAGACTGTTAGGACAAGCTCAGTTATGAGAATTGTGATGAGCTTCATGTTTTTTGTAGTTGTGCCTTATTTGAAACCGATGGGATCCTTTGTAGATATATTCTGTGCATTTTATAGCGCAATCATATTACACATATACCAGAATCTTATATACTACAGAGATGGACATTGGATGCTCGTTACAAGAATATTGTAATTGAACATGGTTTGAAATCTTTTTCAAATCAAGGTATGCGAGGAACTGCTAGATTGTGGACACTTCGATCTAAATTTTATGCAATTCTCGAAATTGTGTCTGATTCGAATATCCATCTTTCCAAGTTGGATAGTGTTGAAAATATTTGCTATAGAAACCAGTAATGACTTTAAATTCAAGACATCTTATGATCAATCATCGCAAACTGAAATTAATGTTGGTTCTGGTTCTTCAGTTGTGGCATTAAGAGACAGTGAAGGATTGACAATACGTGATCCGCTTGGTCCTGTGGCTACAAAAAGGAGGACGAAAAGTGCGTTAGAATAATATCTGAATTTGAAGATTCTCTATCACAGAATGAGGTGAAGCACCATAAATATGAAAACAGTTAACAGCTGGGCCATTAGACTGGTTGTCCATTATTGGTATGATAATTTTCTCTGTATCATTTGCATTTTAGTTTGTTGTTTCAAACATTTACATAATTTTTTTCATAAAAATTTTATATCACGCATGTTTTTTCATTATCACATGAATTGAATTTTTTTTATTCGCAAAGGAAATAGTATCAAGTCGCAGCAATCGAGAATGAAGAAACAGTTATTTTTTGCATAATCTGACAGGTATGCGACCAAGATCACAGTGTTAAAAGTGTTGGCCCAAAGGCCTTCCACTCTAGTTTTGATGATGATTAACTCATGTAGTTATGTTTACTAATAATCTTGTGGTGTTTAAGTTTCAAATCATTAACCAAGATATTAGTTGGTGATTAGCTTCAACAAGGAGTTTAGAAGCTTTTCTTGGTGATTCCAGGGCTCAAGCTTCAAGATCACACCTTGCCTAGCCCATGGATGGAGTTTTGGATCGGGTCTACTTGAAGATGAAGATCATCAAGAAGACTTAGGTATCCATAGTTCAGATAGTGTGTTTAGATCCATTTGTAAAGCTTAGTATAGTTGATATGCTCAAGTGCACATAACACACGTTTTATGTTTGATTTTTTTGGTTTTCATGAATAGTTGATCAAAACAAGTTTAATTGATATATGTATATTTGTTTCATTCTATACATGCATGCTTAACTTTTAAACAAACTTATTTTGACTTTCCTATTCATGTATTGAAAAATCAAGTTTGATAAAAATACAAGTGTTGGTTTTTGATAAAACTTGCAAGACACAAAAATGATTGAATATGTTGATATATGTCTTGAAATTTTTATCACAAGTGTGTTTATCAAAGTAAAATGATAAAACAATTTTTATGGTAATTTTAAAGAGATAAAATATTTTCTAAAATATTTTTAACATGTGTTTCTGTCCCAGAACAGTGGCTGACAGGCCAGGTCGGCCGACCGCACTGGTTGACCGCACCAGAGGCCGGTCGACCCTTGGGGTCAACCGACGTGCACAAGCCTGTGCACGTTTGGCAGACACAGGGACGGTCGGCCGGGCGGCCGACCGGACCTGAGAGCAGTGCTCTCTGTTTATTTGGGTCGACCGGGCGGTCGACCGGGTTGCCCCAACGGTCACATTTCTGACCGTTAGCGGTCGGCCGGGCCGGCCGACCGTTAGCTTGTCAGGCTGGCAGATCAGCCTAACGGCTAGTTTTCTGATGGGCCTATATAAACCCATTTCTTTGGGATTTTGGCCAAGATTTTTAGAGCTGATTTTCTCCCATTCTCTGGTTTTAAAAACAAGTTTTAAAAAGTGTTTAAAGAGCAAATAGATTCATTCTATTTGTTTTTAAGTGTTTTGTTTATTTCAAAGAAACTAGGTTTTGGGAATTGTTTTTGAGCAAAAATCTCTATATCATTTTTGGTGTTTTCCCAAGAGTTTTCTTTGATCAAAACACTTAGTTTTCCACTTGAGCTATCTTCTATCCTAATCTATTTAGGATCTTGTTTTGTGGAAAAGTGAAAGGAGAGATTGTTTGTGGTTGAAAGAGACCACCTTTGTAAACCCTCATTATTTGGTTGCTCCTCCTTTGGTAGAGGTTGAGGTTGTGTATTTGAGGTGATTGGTTTGCTCCCTCTTTGGTAGAGGTGGAGATTGGTGTTTACTCCCTCTTGGTGAGGTGGAGTTGGTTGTTGATTTGTATCCCTCAAGTGTGAGGTGGATTGGTTGTTGTTTGGCTAAGGGCCTACCCCTCTTGTGTGAGGTGGTGTTTGTATTGAGAAAAGAGTTCGGTACTCCTATTGTTGTAACAAATCCTCCTCGGTGGAGGTTCCCTTAGTGGGAGATAGTGGATTGGAAATCCTACACGGTGGTGTAGGCGGGGATGTAGAGCTAGGGGCTCAAACCTCGAAACACATCTTGGCCTTTTTGTTTGATCCATTGTCTCTCAACTCTCTCTCTTTTAATTGTGCAAAGCATCATTCTTATCATCATATCATATTTGCTTGTGTTGTGCCTTGCATATATTCATATTGCTTATTCATCTTATATGCTTGGTTGTTTGTGTGTGCCTCACTTATACTTAACCACAAGAGCTTCACATAGCACCTCAACCCATTCAAGGGGAATCAAGAGGAGTTAGTCCAGAGCCCTTCACGGGGAATTCGACTACACTTGTGTGTTGTATTAAGTGTGTTGCAAGAATAGTTTTTAAGCTTCCACATTTAGCGCACTTAGTTTCTAGATTAGCACATACACCTATTCACCCCCCCTCTAGGTGTGTTTTTCAATTGGTATCAGAGCCAACGCTCCTGATATTAGGCTTAACATCCTAGGAGTGAGATTCATGTGTTTGTTAATCTATTGTTTGCATTTGCTTGCTTGCACACTCACATAGTTTACCATGGACTTCATGACCCCACCTAGTTTTGACCCTTCCAACATTGTTGTTTGGAAGTATAGGATGTCCATGTACCTAAAGACCCTAGGTTTGCATGTTTTCCTTGCCGCTACCAAGAGATGTTTTCTTGGTGACCGCAAGCATATAGGGGCCAATGCACAAGCCCTTGAGGCCATTAGAAGCACATTAAATAAAGAATATCTTTTACTTGCTTCTAACTTTGATTCCGCATTTGCAGTGTGGAATATGTTGACAACCACCACCACCTCCGAGCTTCAAATGCCTATCCAACATGAGGAGGAATCTAGTGGAGAATCCGAGCCACAACAATGCTTAATGGTTCAAGGGAATGACTCCCTTGAGGTACATTCGGAAACTCAACTAGATAGTTTAGATTCTAGTTCTTCATGTGATGATCATATTGATGCCCATGCTTTAAATGAAGAACTATCAATTGTTTGTGAAAAATTGATTGAAAAATATAAGATTTTGAAAAAGAAAAGTCTAGGTCTTAAAAAAGAAAATATAAGTTTGCATTCTAGACTTAACAATGTTTTGCAAGAGAAGGTTGAGATCTATAATGAAAGGGATTCATTAAGATCTCAACTAGACCTTGCGCTAAAAGAAAATAAATTTTTGAAAAATAAAAATGATTGTGAAACTCTTTTGAAGAAAAATGAAAATTTGTCTTCGAAAGTTGATTTTGTTTTAAAAGAGAATGTTGCTTTGAAAAACAAAATTATTTCTATTTCAAATGATTTAAATGTTTGTTTAAAGAAAAAAGATTGTTTGCAAAATAAGATTGATGCACATGTTTGCCATGCTAGGGTAGTATCACACACTTCACCTATTGCATGCCACACTTCTTCTTCAATTAACAATGATATATCCATGCTTAAGAAGAAGGTTATTGTTTGGGCTCCACTATGAGCCAATGTGCCATGAACCACACACGCTTGGAATCCTTGGTTCGAAAGAAACAAGTTCCATCTTTTCATGCACACCCTCCACGGCATACACATGCTCCTCACGGACACCATCACACCATGTATGCTCATGTGTACACTTGTACACATTGTGGACGTAAGGGCCACCTTGCTAAATTTTGTTTTGATCGTATACATGATTGTAATTTAGCAAATAAGTTTGTCTGGGTTAGAGAAGGTACTAACCCCCATGGACCCAATAAGATATGGGTACCAAAGACCACCCCTCTTATGTTTGATGTAGGTGTGGGCTCTCACATGACGTGAGAGTAGCGGTACCTTAGAGTGGATGCGTTCCGTACTTAAAGAAAATCAATTGGATGCATCACTTTCAAGGGAAGATTTGGTGGAGGTGACCACCATGTTTTGGAGACAAGGAAAGTTGCCTTCTAGGTTTTGGTAACGATTCCTAACTCCTAATTATTGTTTACATGCTTTCCATTTCATTGTTTATAGCATGTTTGTTGTTTATAGATTATTATGAATGCCATGATTATTAGATTCTTGACATACATGTATAGCAATTTGAGACACCCATGTTTAATATGGTCTATTATTTTGTGTTCTCACCATAGCTTAGCTATCATGTACATCATAAATCTAATTACATGTGAATTTACATAGTAATCATGTTTAGCTTTATCATGATGATTTTTATCTTATTTTTGATGCTTCATGTTTTTGAATATATGTTTAAATGTTAGTTTTTATTAAAACTAGGTATATACTTGTACATATAGTGGGCCACAAATAAATCTATATATGTTTGAGCTTGAATGCTTATTTGAACTCATTAGATGTGCTAGTATAGTCTAGTTTTGATGATTCATACATTTTAAACTTGTATTCCTATTTTTGGATTTGTTTTATGAGTTTTCATTTTCATGTATATGTTTATTTTGCCAAACTTTAAGATATACATGTATACCCTTTGAGTCATTTGCCTTTCATGCAAATCTATATATATGGACTCAATTGTGTTTAGGGATATGTATGTATACTTATTGTGTTGACAATTCATACATATACCTGAAATGAAATTTGTTTTGGTGAAAATTTAGTTTTCATAATTTCGTGTTTATTTGTTTAACTTCATGTATATGTCTATTTTATCTAAATTATTATTATACATATACATCCTTTTTGAGCCACGTGCCTTCATGCATATATCTATTGTGGACTCGTTGTGTTTGGATATGTATGTATACTTTAGCTTGTATAGGACATACATATACCTTGAAGATTAAATAGTTTTGTTTTGATGATTTTCTTGTTTCAAGGAATTATTTGAGCTTAATTGAATATTTTCATGATCATGCTCTTCACATTGTATTTGTACACTCACATTTCTTGATTACTCATGTTTTATTTTCATGAGTCATATTTATGCTTCATTGACTTGAGTGTTGACTATCATGTGGATTTCATGTTTTATGAAAAGCTATTTTGTCTTATTTCTTACTTGAAGGATTTCGTACTAGTTAACAAAACTTTTCATTTTAACTAGTTCGTATGCTTCGTTTTGATATGAGTTATACCATGCTTTTATTATTATGTCAATTGGTATCATTGAACTCTTTCAATTGGTATCAATCTTGATTCTTTTGTATACTCATATGTGTTTATGTATGTATGCTTTCATTTCAATGGTATCAATGTCTATTGGTATCTATCTTTTTTCATACATATATGTTTTATTTGTGCCTACTATATTCCTATATCTTAGAGCACAAATATTTGTTTATGCTAAGCTTAAAAACCTTAATGATTATCCTATTTCAATTGATTACTTTTAAATTGGTATCAAGCCTACGCATTGTTTTAGTTTGTATTTCATAAAGGGGGAGAAAGTTTGACTTTCATATTTCAATTGGTATTTGATTTCCACTCCCACACTTTATGATTGGAAATTTGATGTTTATTTTAAGCATATGATATCACAATCAAAATTGTTTATATGGCTTAAAAAGAAAAATATTCTCTTTTGATATCAAGATGTTCATTTGAATATGTTTTAAAAATTGGTGTCTCAAAATTTTGTTTTAAAGAAAATAAATACAAAAGTTTTGATTTGTATTGACTATATGCAAGGAGAGCTTAACATCTCTTCTACATATAAATTCATGTTGAGTGTATCATGTATTGAGGAGCTTGACATCTCTTCTTTATGTGATACACGTGTGTAGGGGGAGCTTCACATCTCCTCTTATGCATTACATAATATGTGTTATGTGAATTGGGGCTTGTCATCCCTTCTTCATGTAATGCATATGTGTAGGGAAGTTAACTTAGCGTCTTCCTCTTCATGAATGTATATAGCATATACCATTTGTTGATTGACCTATGTTTACTTTCAATTGGTATCAAGATGCTTCATTGATGTATTTTCAATTGATATCTTAATTGAGTGTACATCTTATGATTTATTTTTTTACCCCTTATTTACATCATTTGTGTTATAGAACAAAAAAAAGGGGAGAAGGATTTGGATTTATATGCATGTCTTTGTATGCATTTATTTAAAAAAAAAAAGGGAAAAGTTTATTCATTTAATTGGTATCTAGAGCACCTTTCACATTTCATTGGTGTCTAGAACATGTTTTGTTGATAGAAGAATTTGTTTATGTTTTGATTTGTTTTTACCCCTTGTTGATGATTGACAAAAAGGGGGAGAAAGATTTTGAGTTTATATGCATGCTTATGTTTTTGCATATATTATGATTTTAATTGGTATCTAGAACATGTTTATTGTGAATATTTCATTGGTATCTAGAGCCTAGAACATGTTTTGTCATTGGTATCTAGAGCCTAGAACATGTTTTGGTTTATTGTTTTTCATGCATGATATAATGCATTGCCATTCATTGCATATTTATTATTTATTTGTTTATGCATGAGTTAAGGGGGAGCTTCTTTGAAGCTTAACTTTAATCCATGCATATATAACTCCATGAGTTTTGTCATCATCAAAAAGGGGGAGATTGTTGGCCCAAAGGCCTTCCACTCTAGTTTTGATGATGATTAACTCATGTAGTTATGTTTACTAATAATCTTGTGGTGTTTAAGTTTCAGATCATTAACCAAGATATTAGTTGGTGATTAGCTTCAATAAGGAGTTTAGAAGCTTTTCTTGGTGATTCCAGGGCTCAAGCTTCAAGATCACACCTTGCCTAGCCCATGGATGGAGTTTTGGATCGGGTCCACTTGAAGATGAAGATCATCAAGAAGACTTAGGTATCCATAGTTTAGATAGTGTGTTTAGATCCATTTGTAAAGCTTAGTATAGTTGATATGCTCAAGTGCACATAACACACGTTTTATGTTTGGTTTTTTTGGTTTTCATGAATAGTTGATCAAAACAAGTTTAATTGATATATGTATAGTTGTTTCATTCTATACATGCATGCTTAACTTTTAAACAAACTTATTTTGACTTTCCTATTCATGTATTGAAAAATCAAGTTTGATAAAAATACATGTGTTGGTTTTTGATAAAACTTGCAAGATACAAAAATGATTGAATATGTTGATATATGTCTTGAAATTTTATCACAAGTGTGTTTATCAAAGTAAAATGATAAAACAATTTTTATGGTAATTTTAAAAGAGATAAAATATTTTCTAAAATATTTTTAACATGTGTTTCTGTCCCAGAACAGTGGCTGACAGGCCAGGTCGGCCGACCGCACGGGTCGACCGCACCAGAGGCCGGTCGACCCTTGGGGTCGACCGACGTGCACAAGCCTGTGCACGTTTGGCAGACACAGGGACGTCGGCCGGGCGGCCGACCGGACCTGAGAGCAGTGCTCTCTGTTTATTTGGGTCGACCGGCGCGGTCGACCGGGTTGCCCCAACGGTCACATTTCTGACCGTTGGCGGTCGGCCGGGCCGGCCGGCCGTTAGCTTGTCAGGCTGGCAGATCAGCCTAACGGCTAGTTTTCTGATGGGCCTATATAAACCCCATTTCTTTGGGATTTTGGCCAAGATTTTTAGAGCTGATTTCTCCCATTCTCTGATTTTAAAAACAAGTTTTAAAAAGTGTTTAAAGAGCAAAAAGATTCATTCTATTTGTTTTTAAGTGTTTTGTTTATTTCAAAGAAACTAGGTTTTGGGAATTGTTTTTGAGCAAAAATCTCTATATCATTTTTGGTGTTTTCCCAAGAGTTTTCTTTGATCAAAACACTTAGTTTTTCACTTGAGCTATCTTCTATCCTAATCTATTTAGGATCTTGTTTTGTGAAAAAGTGAAAGGAGAGATTGTTTGTGGTTGAAAGAGACCACCTTTGTAAACCCTCATTATTTGATTGCTCCCCCTTTGGTAGAGGTTGAGGTTGTGTATTTGAGGTGATTGGTTTGCTCCCTCTTTGGTAGAGGTGGAGATTGGTGTTTACTCCCTCTTGGTGAGGTGGAGTTGGTTGTTGGTTTGTATCCCTCAAGTGTGAGGTGGATTGGTTGTTATTTGGCTAAGGGCCTACCCCTCTTGTGTGAGGTGGTGTTTGTATTGAGGGAGGAGTTCGGTACTCCTATTGTTGTAACAAATCCTCCTCGGTGGAGGTTCCCTTGGTGGGAGATAGTGGATTGGAAATCCTACACGGTGGTGTAGGCGGGGATGTAGAGCTAGGGCTCGAACCTCGAAACACATCTTGGCCTTTGCGTTTGATCTATTGTCTCTCAACTCTCTCTCTCTTTTAATTGTGCAAAGCATCATTCTTATCATCATATCATATTTTCTTGTGTTGTGCCTTGCATATATTCATATTGCTTATTCATCTTATATGCTTGGTTGTTTGTGTGTGCCTCACTTATACTTAACCACAAGAGCTTCACATAGCACCTCAACCCATTCAAGGGGAATCAAGAGGAGTTAGTCCAGAGCCCTTCACGAGGAATTCGGCTACACTTGTGTTGTATTAAGTGTGTTGCAAGAATAGTTTTTAAGCTTCCGCATTTAGCGCACTTAGTTTCTAGATTAGCACATACACCTATTCACCCCCCTCTAGGTGTGTTTTTCAAAAAGTAGAAAAGGATATCACTGAACTGCGACCTAAGTCGCAGTTCAATTAATATTATAATATTTATTATTCATTGCTCCTGTTCTATAGATTTTATTACATTAAGAACTTTTCATTTTATGTTACCAATTTACTATGTCGTACTTTTGTTAATTTGTTTGAACATAGTGAAACTTACTCTTTTTTATGAGCACTTCGACATTGATTGCATATACGATTATTTTTTTAGTTAACCTTTTTGAACTACGAGCATGGTCGCTGTTTTTAAATTATTTGAATATATTGCCAACACAGTGTAGTTGTAACTGCGACCTTAGTTACAGTATTCATGATTTATTGTAGAAGATCGTATTTTATATTGAACAGGAGCAACCCTATGCTTAATTATATGAATGGCGATCACAGTCGCTTTTTTGCTAAAGATCGGATACTTTTTACTTAAGACAACCGGATAGGATATATTTTCAACCAATCTTTTTATTTTTTTAAATCCTTTTTTTAACTTTTGTATCGGGAAACTTTTAATTTATTATAAACTTTTGCAGCGATCTTGGTTGCAGTCTGTATCAAAAAATTGAGAATTTTCCTTCAACAAAAAAAATTGCGATCATAGTTAACTTCTCACATAAATCTTACAAGAAAAGGCATTAAAATTTATGATAGAAAAAAATTATTTATTTAATGGACCTTACAAATAAAGGCATTATAATGCCTACAAAGTAGACAGTTGTGATATTGATTATGAAAGGCATTATAACACTCGTGTTGAGGCTAGATGCTCACGACAGAGCAAGCGTATGAATACTTAACTAACACATATCGAAGCCACGCTCACGACGAAGCTAAACGCACACAGCGAAGCAAGCGTATGAACGTCTTACTAACACACGCGACGAAGTTAACGCTCGGGCAATTGTAGCGGTAAAGTACTGAGCTCTAAGCTCGCCTACCTAGAAGAGCTAGTAAAAACCTGAAGGCTGAGCCCGAAGGCTTAAGTCTGAAGGCTGAGCCTGAAGGTTAAACAAGAGTGGAAGCACTCGCCTACACAAATAACAACCACTCGCCTATACAAATACAATCATTCGCCCACGTAAATACAAGTATCCGCCTACACAAATACATGCATCAATTACACAATTACAAGCATCAGCCCACATAAATACAGCACTCACAAACACAAATAACCATTACTTGCATACACAAATTTCAGGTACTCGCCTAAGCGAGGAAAAGCACTCGCCTAGAGGATGCCTGGGATGCGATGGACGATGGCGGGCTCTGATGGAGCTAGTGCGTAACGCCGAAAATAGAGAGAGAATAAGAAAGAGAAATAGAGAGAGGAAAATATTTAGAGATAGAGTGAAAGAGAAAGGGCATGAGAGAGAGGGCGTGAGCAAAAGAGAGAGAAGAGAGAGCATGAGAGAGAGAGAATGAGAGAAGAGAGGGAGATAAGAGAGAGAACGGGAGAGAGAGTAGACAGAGAGGGGGGAATCGACAGAGAGAAAGAGGGGGTGGCCGTGGATTGGGGGCTGTCAGCAAAGGAGAGAGGAGGGTGGGGTGGTGGTCTACCAGGTGGAGGAGCAGCAGCCGGGGGGCGCCCAGGTGGCGCGGCCACGATGGCCGGGCGACTGTCTGGTCGAGGCTGGGCTTAGGATGCGCGCGCGGAGAAGGGAAGAGGAGACCAGGGGAAGGGTGGTGATTGGTGGAGTGGTGATGTGGGTGGTGATGGGAGGAGGAGGAAATGGTGGAGATGGAGGTGGTGGGGTGGTAGAGGAGAGGGAGGCATAGTGGTGGTGGTGGTGTATGGTCAGCTAGGGGAGGAGATGGTGGTGTGGAGGTGATGGTGGTGGAGAAGATAATGGTGGAGTGGATGGTGGTGAGAGGAGGAGGAGATGGAGGGGTGATGGTGTGGAGATGGTGGATTGGCCACGTGGAAAGGAGAGAAGGTGGGGTAGGTTGGGTGTAGTGGTGGAGATGGTCGGTCGGTGGTTGTTGGCGGACGGCGGCTTGAGTTGGTCGGGGCTCTCAAGGAGAGGAGAGGAGAATGAAGAGTGAGAGAAAGTGAAGGAGGAATGAGGGGGGAAGAGAGAGAAATAAAGAGGAGAGAAGGAGAAAGGGGTAATGAGAGGGGGTGTGGGGGTGGCAGGTTAATGGGAGAGGGGGTGATGGCCACATAGGGGGTGATGGCCACATAGGGGAGCCAGAGGGAGAAAAGAAAGGGCGAAAAGAAAAGAAAAGAAAGAAAGAAAGAAAGGATAAAAAAAGGGAGAAAAAGGGAAAAGGGAAAAGAAGAAAAAATAGAGAAAATAAAAGTAAATAAAATAATAAAATAAGTCGGGCTCAGGATTTAGGGCTCGGGCTGGCTTAAGTCCGGATTCTTGTTAAGGAATGAGGAGGTGAACTACTACACACTTCTCACTCAGGTTCTTACCAAGATTGTGTTTAACAATCTCCTCCCGAAATCGGGAGAGTACAGTCATGCCCGGGGATGTGCTTTACTTTTTCTCTATTGCCTTCTGAAAGGTATTAGAGTCAATATTTCTAGACTCATTATCGATTTTATGCTTTCCGAGCATCTCTTGATTCCGAGTAGAAATCTTCCTTTCAGAATGATCCTTACTCGCTTGTTTAAGCATCTTAAGATTGATCTTTTTGCCTAGAAAGCCATTGCTTCTTCTGTGGACATTAATAGCACTCTACTTAAGAGAATGCAAGCTGGCGCTCGTACCCATGCTCCACCCCCTCCAGTCTGTTGTGAGCCGATGACAACAACCAATAGAGGATCCCACAAATCTCCAAGCACAGAGAACAACCAAATAGATCCAAGAAGAACACACAATCACAAAGAATAAGATTTAACGAGAATCGGCCTCAACGCCTACGTCCTCGGGGCAATCAATGGAGAGATTTGTATTAGGAAGATGATTACAATAGCTATTAAGCCTCTTTGAATGCAAGAGAGCTCTTAGCTTTTTCCTTTTTCGCAGGTTCTTCTTTTTAAGATGCAAAACCCTAGAAAACAATAGCAGCCCTTAAATACAACAGGTTTTCGAACTGCAGATTTCAGCCCAAACCCGACTGTCGGTCGACCGGCCCGGTCGACCCCGGTCGACCGAAAACAACCGAGAGTTGGGCCCTGTTCAGTCAGACATTCCGGTCGACCGGGCGGTCGACCGGTCTCTGACACTGTGCACGTTGTGCATGTGCGGTCGACCGACCCGGTCGACCGCTGAACCTGTTCTGCTGCTGCTGCTTGTTTTCTGCTGCTGTTTCCCTTCGTCTTCGTCGTCGACTTCCTCAGTGATCACTCGACGACCCCTCGACGATCCTAATCAACTTCCCATCAGTAAACTCTCTTTCCAACAATTCTCCACCTCGGCGAAGATTTTCTCAAAATCTGAGCCGATCTCCAACGAACCCCAGTCCATCACCCGGCGAAATCGACACACGATCTCGGCGAAATCGACACACGATCTCGGCTTGCGCGCACCAGACGAAATCGACACACGATCTCGGCGAAATCGACACACACGATCTCGGTTTGGAATCTTTAGCTCAGCTGTTCCTGGAAAACATCGCACATGCCTTCCCTGCACTCACCTTAGGAGAATTTCCATACATGCCGATCACCAACATGGCTTCTACTTCTCAACTTCATGACCTCACGAAGACTTCCTCATGAGCCAACACTGACTCTCCACTGACTAGCTCTATCTAGTCTACCTGTCTTCCACTGACGGTCCAACCAAGTCTGCGCAGAACACACCAAACATCATCGGCTTCAACTGGATGCATACCACTCCTTATGCAAGCTCAACATCTTCTAACCGGAAGATAAACCTGTTCATCGAGATCACACCATCTCACCACTACGTGAGATCCAACTGGCCACACCACTCACCTCTACATGAAGTCTCTTCACCTCTACGTGAAGTCTCTCCATCTCTACGTGAAGCTTCAATAGGCCACAACTCTTCACCTCTACGTGAAGGTCTAAAATAACATCTCGAGAACCAAATTAGCTTCATAAGAGTTGCAACACCAAATGGCTGCGCCTTTACGGCTGCCTACGTACCTTTGCCCAAAAGGATCAAGCCAACCGTAGTTCATTTAGATGAGCTTTATCAAGCTCAAGCACTGACACCTCTATTTGCAGCAGTGAACCTGCCTGACCGAGTCATATGAACCTCTTCCCGACCATCATGGAGAGCAACGGTCTTCAACTTCAACTTGTCACGATCATAAGCTTGAGATTCATGCTTCTTTCCCCACAAGCGTGGTTTCACCTTTGTTCCTATAGCTGCAAACAACTCAACATCCTCAACAATGTCGTCAACCTGTTCAGCATCACCTTTGGTATCATGAACTTCACCCGGTGTCACCTCCGCTGAAGTATCCTCTGATGCCGAACCAACTGGAGATGATGGAGTAGCATCAACCTCCACCCGCTGCGATCCTTCCTTGGTCTTCATCCTCTCCACCTGCTGAGAGACGATGGACTTCAACCCTGAAGTCTCTCCAAAAATGACATTTCTGCTCATCACGATCTTCTTGTCTTCGGGGTCCCACAACCTGTAGCTGTTTCCCTTGACGCCCAAGTAGACAAACCTCTTTGCCCGCGGATTCACCTTGCCACTCTTGGCACTGAAGTAGGCCGGACTTCCAAACTCCCGCAGCACACCATGATCTTGAGCAGCTTTCCCAGACCAAATATCCAATGGAGATTTACCTCCTATCGCAGTCAACCTGTTCATAAGATGGCTAGCATACTCAGTCGCCTCAGCCCAAAACGACCTGTCTAATCCTGCATTAGACAACAACCGCCGAACCTCCTCCAGTAAGGAACGGACTACATCTTTAGCCAACCAATCTGTACCTGTTGTGAAGTGAGTTGCAATCCCTGTGTTCTGGCCAAATTGCAGGAACTGGTACATGTCCTTCCCAACATTACCAATATGAAGCTCATTTATCTTCCTACCTATCCGCCTCTCCATTCTTCCTCTCCACTTCACTAACACATCTAGGGCTTCACCCCTTTGTCTCATCGGATATATCCAAACCTGCCTAGATGAATCATCAATGAACGAGACAAAGTACCTGTGACCTCCAAGCGATGCCGTCTTAGCAGGTCCCCATACGCTCACGTGAACACGATCAAGAAGACCTTCATTGTGGTGAGTACTGGTGCTGAATCTCACCGTCTTCTTGTCCAGAACGCTGTGTCCACCTCCCAACTTGCAGGTAGCAGCACCTTCCATGGATTCCTTCTTTGCAGGAGCTTGCAAAGACTTTCCATCTTCGTGTCCGACCTTTCCCTGCCAGTCCTCCGGGCCATCTTTATCTGAAGAACTAGAAGTCTCCACCTGATCTGTAATCGTACTACCCTTCAAGTAGTAGAGATTGCCTCGGCGGATGCCCTTCATCACCACCATCGAGCCCTTGATCATCCTGAGATTGCCATCTCGAACAGATATCACCATGCCCGATGCTTCCAAAGTGCCAACTGAGATAAGATTCCTTTTGAGCTGAGGTACATACCTCACCTCCTTCAACTCTCGAACTATTCCATCATCCATCTTGATGCGAACTGTACCCATCCCTTCTATATTACACGGATGGTCATCCCCCATGACCGTGTAACATCCATCCAGCTTCTCAAAGCTAGAAAACCAGGCCCTGTTCGGGCACACATGATAGGTGGCTCCGCTATCCAAGATCCACTCATCACTATCTGAGTTACTAACAGTAGGGGTAGTAACTGAGAGAGAGAACACCGATGAGTCATCATCCGATCTATCTGCCCATGCTAGATTTTGTCTCGGTCTTTGACTCCACCTTTTTATCTTTGGCCTTCGGACATTCTGCTTTCCAGTGTCCTAGTTCCTTGCACAAGGCACACTTATTTCTCTTCAGATTTCTGAAGCCCGGCCTGGACTTCGATCTTCCTCTCACCTCCTTGCCCTTTCGCGATGAACTTCTGCTTCTTACATCCAGTGCCTCCGCCACTGAGCTTGACTGTGAAGGATGCCTCTCATTCTTCCTTGTGTCATAACTCATCAATGCAGACGACACCTCATCATAATCCAAGCTCTGCCTTCCATTAATGAAGGTCAGTGTGAATGTCTCATACTCTTCCGCCGGGAGTGAGTTCAGAAAGATGACCGCCTTATTTTCCTCATCTACCGTGACATCCACATTTAGGAGATCTGTAAGAAGCTTCGTATATCGGTTTATGTGCTCATTTACTGTGCTCCCCTTCTTCATCCGAAACTGATACAGCTTACTCTTAAGCTGCAACCTAGACTCCACGCTCTTAGTCAGGTATTTCTTAGCAAGGGTGTCCCACAGCTTCTTTGCCGACGTCTCATGTTGTGCAAGATATTTGATGTCTTGCGACAAGCATGAACGTATCAAACCACATGCCGACCTATTCATCTTCGCCCACTCTTCATCAGTGGTCGTGTTCTTCTTCCTTTCCAATAGGAGAGTGTCTTCGAGGTTCGATGCATTCAGCGCATCCATAACCTCGCATCTCCACATCCCGAAATTGTTAGTCCCATTAAACTTAACAACTTCAATCCTTGGGTGATTGTTCATTGTCTTAACAGATGCGGTTTCTTCTGCCATTGAGATTTTCCCTGATTCTCTATCTATGCGGAAGATCAACCAACTTTGAAATAGATCTCTACTCAGATAAAAATAGGATTTTTACCTGTCCCTTGAAACCCTAGATCGAGTTTCTCACCAGATCTACTCCACCACGGATTCAACGAGCCCTCCTTGAGTCCTTCTGAGATCGACACACGATCTCCTCGAACACCCAATACCTCAGATCTGAGATCGACACACGATCTCCACCGGATCCGATCTCGAGCCCTCCGAATCCTCAGAAATCCCAAGCGTAACCTGGATGCTCTGATACCACTTGTTGTGAGCCGATGACAACAACCAATAGAGGATCCCACAAATCTCTAAGCACAGAGAACAACCAAATAGATCCAAGAAGAACACACAATCACAAAGAATAAGATTTAACGAGGTTCGGCCTCAACGCCTACGTCCTCGGGGTAATCAATGGAGAGATTTGTATTAGGAAGATGATTACAATAGCTATTAAGCCTCTTTGAATGCAAGAGAGCTCTTACCTTTTTCCTTTTTCGCAGGTTCTTCTTTTTAAGATGCAAACCCTAGAAAACAATAGCAGCCCTTAAATACAACAGGTTTCCGAACTGCAGATTTCAGCCCAAACCCGACTGTCAGTCGACCGGCCCGGTCGACCGACCTCCACCTCGGTCGACCGGCCGGTCGACCGAAAACAACCGAGAGTTGGGCCCTGTTCAGTCAGACATTCCGGTCGACCGGTCTCTGACACTGTGCACGTTGTGCATGTGCGGTCGACCGGCCCGGTCGACCGCTGAACCTGTTCTGCTGCTGCTGCTTGTTTTCTGCTGCTGTTTCCCTTCGTCTTCGTCGTCGACTTCCTCGGTGATCACTCGACGACCCCTCGACGATCCTAATCAACTTCCCCATCAGTAAACTCTCTCTTTCCAACAAATTTTTTTAACGAGGTTCGGCCTCAACGCCTACGTCCTCGGGGCAATCAATGGAGAGATTTGTATTAGGAAGATGATTACAATAGCTATTAAGCCTCTTTGAATGCAAGAGAGCTCTTAGCTTTTTCCTTTTTCGCAGGTTCTTCTTTTTAAGATGCAAACCCTAGAAAACAATAGCAGCCCTTAAATACAACAGGTTTCCGAACTGCAGATTTCAGCCCAAACCCGACTGTCGGTCGACCGGCCCGGTCGACCGACCTCCACCTCGGTCGACCGGCCGGTCGACCGAAAACAACCGAGAGTTGGGCCCTGTTCAGTCAGACATTCCGGTCGACCGGGCGGTCGACCGGTCTCTGACACTGTGCACGTTGTGCATGTGTGGTCGACCGGCCCGGGTCGACCGCTGAACCTGTTCTGCTGCTGCTGCTTATTTTCTGCTGCTGTTTCCCTTCGTCTTCGTCGTCGACTTCCTCGGTGATCACTCGACGACCCCTCGACGATCCTAATCAACTTCCCCATCAGTAAACTCTCTCTTTCCAACACAGTCCAGCCTCAAGCACCTTTTGTATTTGGCTCCTCCTCTTCTTCAGTAGATTCATATGCTGCTCTTATGACCCAGATTGGTGATCTATCTCTAAATTCACTTTTGCCACTGAGAAGATATTGGCAAATCAGAAAAACTTCAACAAGAGTATCAAAATGATGTCATACGTTTGCTCATCCATTTGTTATCTCCAAAAGTGTAGGCTTCTCCAGGAATGATTGGCCTATTCCTATTCCTGATGGATACTCTCAGACCCTTCCTGTTGCGGGTCCTCCTTTTGATACATGGGTTGCTCCGCCTGATGCGTCAGAGGTTTATCGTCCGATGGCTGATCCTCCTGAAGATCCACGTTTTCAGCCGGACTCGAGCTTCATCGACGATGAAGACACTTGAGCTCTCTACCTTTTTGATTTTGACAAAAAGAGGGAGAAGAAGAAAAAGATGGGTGGTGCTTAGGTTATTTTAAATGTTTATGTGCTTGTGTTTTGTTTATCATGTATTTTAAGACTCTCTATGAATATTGTAATATTTCAGCACAATATGGTTTGGCTTATGTTTATGGATTTGGTGGAGTGTAGTGTGACTTTGATACGTATGGTTTGTGATATTAGATGGTTTATGATATTAGCTCTTTATCTATGTGATGATATTTCTTGTATGTAGTTTAGATGGTGATATTCATTTTTCCACTATGTTCATCTTATGACCATTCCTCAACCTTTATTTTGGAGGATGGTAGTTTAGATAGATGGAGGTAAAATATTTATGCATATTTTTAATGTCTATATCCTTTTATGTATAAATGAATTGCATAGAGCTTATATCTTGACTATCCTATTACTATGCATTAAATTGATGCATTCAGCTTAATTGTTGTATTTCTTATATGTAATTGCATAGAGCTTATATCTTGACTATTCTATTATTATGTCTTAAATTGATGCATTGAGCTTAAATGTTGTATTTCTTATATGCATGTGTTTGGGGGGAGCTTCATTTGAAGTTTTTTTTAAGTTTATTTAAAATAAATCCATGTGTTTTGACATCATCAAAAAGTGGGAGATTGTTAGCCCAAAAGCTATTTACCGTAATTTTGGTGATGATAATCCCTTGTAATTATTTATACTAATAATTTCATCTATATAAGTTTCAGGATAACAAAGACTTTTTCAATCATGCATTTGGTTCTCTATAAAGACTCACATGTTTTGAAGCCTTCGAGATTGTGATTCAAGAGCCCAAACACCAAAGATCAAACGGGAGACTCGATAGGAATCGAGCTCAAAGGATCCAAGTTGCAAGATGAAGTTTTCAAAGAAAAGTGTTTTTTTGTATTTTCATGTAAGATTTTAGTTTGTCAAAACCAAGATTGGTGACAATGATAGCTCATGAGATTCACATACACACAAAATAATTTTTGTATTTTTGTTTCTAAAGTTTTGAAAAAAATTTCAATAAGTTTAGATTGGCTTTCAAAATAATTTTTGAAAAATATATGTTATTAAAAAAGAAAATTCATTTTTTACAAAATATTAATTCTACATTTAATTTTTGTGATGATCTACGATCAGACACATTTGTACTTCATACATTCTTATGAACTATATTTTGTATAAATATTTTGACGAAAAATCAAATATAATTTCTAAATATTTTTAATACTTCAGTTTTTACCTTGGGTCGGTCGACCGGACAACTAACTGACATGCACACTTGTGTACCTATGCACTTCGGTCGACCCTACTTCTGCCTACTGTCAAACACCAAATTTCTGTTTTGATCGATTGACCGGGCGACCGACCGATGCTGCCCAACGGTAAAAAATGTGACCGTTGGTGGTCGACCGGTCGGTCGGTCACAGAGCCATTTCTGACAGTATTCGACCCTAATGGCTATATATTTGACCCTAATGGCTATATTTTTAACTTTTAGATTAGCTGTTAATTACCAACGGCTATATTGATTTCCTCTCATATATTTTGACCATATATATATATATAAACACTGTAGAAAATTAAAAAAGGATCAATCACCAACATTTGTATTCATTTACTCCCAAGTTTTGAGAGAAACTTTTTCAAAACAAAAATTTTTAGAGACAAATTCAATACAAGTTTTCTCAAACTTTATTTTTTCACTCCACTCATTTCAGAGTTTTTCTCACCACAATCTCATAGCTTCTAGTCCTTCTCTTGGTTATAGGATTGTGTTGTGAGCCCATTTTGATGATGTAGGAGTGACCACTTCATTTCTTATATTGTGAAGAGTTGCAGAGGTTGCAGCCTCAAAACGAGCTTGCGGGTTCGTGATTGTAAAGGTGTTGTGGCACAGAGTGAGAAGACTTGCAGGTCCGGTTCATTCTTGTGGGAACGTGTAGAGTAGTGATCTCGCGAGATCGTGAATAGTGTTGAACCCTTTATCGCGGTAAAAGTGGGGACGTAAAGCGTGACTCGAATCTCGAAACAATCTCCCGTCTTTGCGTTTGCCTTCTCTCTCTACTTAACTCACTCTTTACTTTATTGCATGATCTTTAATTGATCAATCATTTATTACAACATATACTCTTGTGCTATATTGTTTTGTGTTGAGATTGTCTACTTGTTCTTGTTAATTATTTAGTAATTTTTTATTCTGTATTATTTGTCATTAGCCTATAGCCATCACCTATGCACCCCTCTAGGTAATTTTAGCATAGAGTTGATATTGCGATCTTTCTTGAGACTAGACTTGATCAGAGTTCAGTTAATAAGCTTGTAGCGAAGTTTAGTAGGCAGTGGTGCGAGTGTGTAACGTCGTCGGCGGGTTTGTCTGGTGGGATGATTGTGTTGTGGAGGAAGGATACGAAGTCTACTGATTTTGTGGTTATCAATTCACGATTAACTTTTGGGGTTAGGGGGTGTATGCAAAGTGTTCGGCGATTGGTCGCAGAGAATTATGGGCCAAGTCTGAGGCGTTGTTGGACCTGAAGCTTCCTTTCCTTTTAGCTGGTGACTTCAACTGCATTGTTGATGCCGAGAAGAAGATTGGTGGGCTGTGTTTGAGGTTGATCAAGATGTAAGGGAGTTCCGAAGATTTATAGCTCGCAATGGCCTCGTTGATCTCGGTTTCTCTGGGCCTTGTGTTACTTGGTGCAACAATCGGAACCCACCACGTCGAGTGTTGAAGAGATTGGATAGGGCGTTGGCTAACGATGCGTGTCTTCTCGCACACCCTGAAGCTATGGTGGCGGTGCTCCCTCGTGTTGTGTCTGATCATAGTCCTCTTATTATAAATACTATCGAGGAAGAATATGGTGGTTCGAAGACTTTTGGCTTGAGTACAATCAATCTTATAGAGTAGTAGCAGAGGCTTGGTTGAAGTCCTTTTGTGATCTTGCGTACTCGGCTTCATAGAACCCATAGTGCTCTTATGCTCTGAAGTTCTCTCTCTACTTATGAAGCAGGAAGTCTCAACGAGGCGCATATCGGGATTTAAAGCGACATCAACCTCTGTTTGGGGATGACTTCCTCCTCTTTACTAGAGCGAGAATGGGGAAATGAGAAGTAGTTCAATAGGTTAATATGTCGGCTCAACGTCGCCAAGTCTTCCATTATCATTTCTCCATGTGTCAGACCGATTCAGGCAGCTCATATTCGTCAACAGCTTGGATGCAACAAGGCTTCTAGGACTTGGAAACATTTGGGAGTCCGATCTCAGGTGGCAAACTTCACAAAGGTGATTTTCAATCTATCGTTTCAGCTATCGAGGGAAGAATTGCCTTGTACAATAGCAATTATCTATCGTTGGCCGGTAGAAAAACTCTCTGTTAAAGTCAGTAATTACATTCTCGGGGGAACCTAGAACCGCGACAGTAGTAGCACAACGTGCATTTGTTCCACCAGTTTAAAAGATGAAATGTCGTCGAGAGTGATCCCAAGAATCCGTGGGTGAACTGGGACCGTGTGAAGTGGGTGTCACTTCCTAGTAGCTCTCCTCTCTTTGTGTTTTGGCGGCCCCTCCGCCTGGATGGATCAAGGTGAATTTTGACAGTTCTGTCTTCTCTGTGGCAAGGAGAGGTGGTGCTGGCTTGTGGTAAGAGATCGTGATGGTAAGCTTATTCTGGCCGTCAGTGTTTCTTTGTATGAAGTTTTGCTGAAGTGATTGCCGCATGGAATTCTATTTGAGCAACGGTATTTCACATTGGGGCTTCGAAACTATAGATTGAAGTAGATGCTCAAGGGATAATCCTAACTATTTCTCACGCTAGTTTCATGTGATCAACAATATAAATATAGAAATTTTTACATGTGTTTTATATTTTAAACTTTTTCTCCCTGAGTTTTTTCATCTGTCACTCCATATTTTCCCAAGATGCCAGATTGTAGCCCGAGCATATTATTACCAACATGTATGTGACAAGTGATGCCAGTCATACAAGGTGCAGCCAAAGAGCCTCGCCGGTGTGCACGAATTGGTTAAGTCTTACCAATTTTATTTTTAAATTTAAAATTAAAATAAAATCTTTTTTGTCATAGTATTTGGGTCAGAGATAGCTGTTGAGATTCGTATCTTTCCATGTCCTGTCATGTCAGAGTTAGCCGTTGAGAGCTCTCTGCCCAAGTTCTGCAGTGACACTTTACAGGGTAATTTTGTTTCTCTGCACAAGGAAAGATTTCTTCCTCTGTCTGGAGATTGGTTCTATATCCAAGGATTGTTTTCTCTTCCCAAAGATTTTCTAATGATGATAAACTCTCTTTATAAAGGATCTATTCCCTGCTCTCAAAAACAAAACTTAACGTCTTCTTCCTCTCTGAAATTTCTTAAACTCTTCAGTTCTTCCCTGCATCTCTGGCGGAAACAAAACTAAGCTGTTCGAGAGACTGTACATTGCGAGTGCAAGCTTGCAGGGCAGCGATCGTTGAATCCTAGAGGGTAGGCCACCATCAACCTGCTGCATCGAGATAATCTCTCAGAGGGGCGCGATCTAACAGTGCTCCGCACGCCTCGATTAAAATAGAGAAGTTTCTTCCTTCTTGAAAGTTTAATTTAAATAGCTTAACAGTATTTCGTATATTATTTACCAACATTGTACACTTGAATACGAACAAAAAGAACAGGAGAAAAGAAAGAATTGTGAAGTACCTCATTATCGTCATCATCAGAAGCAAGAGAGTTAGCTGCAAGGAGATGATATCAGGCATTAGATCTAGAAGCATGAGTTATCTGGCATCTTAAGAAAGTGTTCTATTAAAAAGCCACTGACCATATACCATGTCTTATCATATAGAGAACAAAATCGTAGCGCTTCTCTGTATAAAGGGCCTCAAATCCCTAATCTGACCACTCTGATGCATATGGCCAAAGGCACAAACAGATCTATGCTAAAAGGTAGTGTGCAGCAGACAAGTTAAGACGACTTGTTTCAAGATATGCAAACAACTATCAAATTCAAACTAACCTGATAATGCACATAATACACTGACAAACCAGTTATCTTAGAAAAATACATTAGGAAAACAGCCAAACAATATATCCAGTAATCCAAAATTCCAAATATGCATCCCAAAAGGTTATAACTGCAACATGTGCAGATAGCAAAGCATTACAGTGAGAGCTAAGCTAAGATGACCCACAGATCAATAACAGAAACATGCTAGTGTTAGAATAAATTGAAGTACTGTTCAGTGCAGACAAGAAGTCGCATGCCTTACCAACTCTCAACAAATTCCTCTTGACTTTATCATTGTTTCCAAGCAAAAAATTGTTATTTATGAAGTATGCACTGCTAGTTGTGAATAATATACCTCAAAGTTCAAAATATGACCTTTTTTGCTCTGTGGTCTTAAACCAACTTTAGTTTCAAAACAGAAATCTAAATCAATTTGCTGCAAGCAAGCAAGCAACATAAGTTTCATGGAGCAGCGAAGCATACTTGTACAACAATGGAGAAAATACTATGACCTAGGAGGCCCTCACGCAGAGAAGTACTCTCAATGTATGCTCTATAACAGCAGCGAAGCATCTTTTTGGGTGACTTGTCCAAGTTATTTGTCAAATTACTGCTTGAGAAGCAAGACTAAAAGTCTAAAAAGTATATGCGATGAAAGGATATCATTCGCATTTTTCGGAAAATATTGGTTAGAGGAAATGCATCTACAGAGTGACATGTCCAAGTTCTTCCTCACAGCATTTCATGAGGAGCAAACATCAACGGTTCAAAGTGGATACATGAACATTGAGAATGAACCTGTGCAACGTTCGTCCTTGCTCTCCACTTTAAACTTGAGGATAATTTTGTACTTTTAGCATATGTGACAATATCATACAATGTATATAAATCTCTCTGATCTCCCTTTCTGCCACCTGCAATATTCAACAAACAAAAAGAAAGCCAGGTATTAGCTTATTTTAGGTGCTTTAGGTTTGTTGCTTCTTTCTTCATTATTTTGATACTAGTTATACTATAAATTTGTTGGGAATATGAAGAATATATGTGAATCTTTGAATTGAATTACGGCGAGATCCGTTGATGGAACCAATTGGATAATAGTTGGAGTGTGTTCTCCTTCCATTGGGGATGAACGTAGTATATTCACATGTTCAATTCCGACTTCGAATGAATGAGATATTCAAGTCTAAAGTTTGACTAATTCAAATCCAAAAGGGGACTAAAGGTAGCTAAAAACATTTAGTCTCACATTGGCCATGGGATGGAAGTTTGAAGTGTTAAATAGAGAAAAATGGAAACAATGTGTGTGCCCTTTGGTACTTGGAGTTTTCGCGTGCGATTAGGGGGAAACTATGCCCGCGCGCGCGCCGCCGCTGGCGGCCGGCACCGGCTGTAACACCCCGCTCCCGGAATACATACTTAGTTGCGTATTCGTATTTTTCGATCGTATTTTTTGATTTACTTCCTGTAATTGTTTTGTATTATGAGTTATTTATATGATCGTTTTGCCTTGGATCCGGATTCGTGAACTCGGAGTCAGCCCTAGTCTGAACCGGGGGACCGATCCTAGAGTGTTGCTCGATTTGGTATTTCTGCTATCCTGATTTGACCGATTTCTATTTCAAACATCATTTTCTAATATTTTAGATTTTTCATGATTTTCTGGATTTTTCCTGAATTAAGTTGTAAATCTTCAAAACGGTGTCGACCAGTGCCGCTGACCGATTCCCGGATTTTTAATTTACAAACGGAGTTGAATTTCAAGAAACGATTTTTCAAAATTTCTTAAAATCATATTTTCTATCTAAATACTTTTTCTGGGAATTTTCTAAGTTTATCAAAATTCCTCCGGATTTGGTGTCGGCCAGTATCGCTGTTTAATTCCAGGATTTTTAGTTTACAATTGGAATCAAATCTAAATTCCGTTTTCATATTTCTTCTTAGAATTATACATTCTCCTTTTAGGCATTTTCTGAGATTTTTCAGATTTTATCAAAATCCAGCCGACCCGGTATAGACCGATATTAACGGTTGACTTTAAGATTTTTATTTCGAAAATGAGATTGAATTTATAAAAACCGATTTCACCAAAATCTTTATATAACATTTATTATTTTTGAGATTTTTGGGAGGCTTTCCAAGCTACTTAAATTTTGGACTTTTCCGGAGTTTTCGGTGTTTCTCAGATACCGGAATTTTATCCAGATATTCCACTTTTCTCTTTTTCTCATTTTCTCTCTCCTCGCTAGACGCAAGTTTCACCAACCTGGATTCATCATTAAATGTAGGGATCTTCTCCATACTGCATTTAATGCAATGCTAATCAACTCCAATCAAGTCAAATCTGACTTTTGTCCTTTCTATTAAACGCAGTATTCGCGTTTTTCTCGAACGCGAGTTTTCATCTCTACGTCCAGTTCATTTGGCAAGACGCAGGTTCCATTTAATGGAGACGCAACATTTAGTGGACGCAAGTTCTTTTATGTAAAGGAAGGAAGGGAGTGGCATCCATCATTATAATATTATTTTCCTCATTATATATTAACCCCACTTCCTTTCTCTCTCTTACATTATCCTTTCTTTCTTCTTCCTTGTTTCCTGCAGCCACCAACAGAGAGTAAGGAAAACAGCCCCATGCTTCCTTGGCCGGCCTTTTCTCCACCATTCCAACCTCCATTTCCACCACCATCTCCACCAACTTCTCCACCTCTTCCTCCTCCATCTCCTCCTCCATTCCAACAACAACAACAACCATAACACCATCTACAATACCTTCTTCTTCCTCCATTATTCACCAAGATAACCCATTTTCACCACCACCTTCTCCACCATCTCCACCACCACCTACACCACCTTGGCCACCACGAATCATGCCATCTTCCTCTCCTCGTCGTGCTCTTTCCGACGAGCTATTGGTTCGTTCTCTGAAACTCCTTTTGTAAAACTCCAATTTTTCACTTTTAACTACACTTGCACCCCCATAATTTGCTTGGGCTACCGGATTCCGGCCATCTCCGGCCATCTCCGGCCGCCGCCGGTGACCGCCGGCCGCCGCCGGTGACCGCCGGCCATCCCCCTTTCTCTTTTCATTCTTTCCTTCTTTCATTCTTTCCTTTCCTTCTTTCTTTTCTTCACTTTTTTCTTTCTTTCTTTTCATTATTTACATTTCCTGCGTCTCCTCTCCCTCATTCCCTGCGTCCCTCTCTATCCCTGCGTCTCTCTCAATTTTTCCAGTATCTCTCTTCCTCTCTGTTAATTGCTAGACGCGGATCTCACCCCCGCGTCTAGGCAATTCCTTAACGCGGCCTTCGCGTTCTTGTATCAACGCGACGCGGAGTTCATGCTCGCGTCTGCGTTCTCCTCGCGTCCTGACTTGAATGCGGGTCTCGAACCCAGCGTTTGTAGCATTTATGCAACGCGAACCCCGCGTTTGCGATCCCGCGTCTCACTCTCAAACCCGCGTCCCCCTGTACAATCTCTCTCTCCCTGTACACTCTCTCTTTCCATGGACTTCTCTCTCTAGTTCTCTCATTCTCTCTCCTCTCTCTCATTCTCTCTCTCTCTTGATTTCCTCCTCTCTCTATCACTTTCTCTCTAAAGCCTTGACGCGTTGATTTCCTGGATTCCGGAGATCGGGGATTTCACTGTGTTTTCTAAAGATTTAGGCGAGTGTTCTCGCCTCCATTCGATTTTCCCCGCTTCGTCGGGTCGACTCATATTGGCATTATGTATCACTTTACATGTTACTACTTGATGCATGTTCTTGCTATAACATGACCTGTCACCTATCTAATATCACCTTCAAGGCATACAACACATGACACCTGATATGCTGCAACTTGGCACTTGTCCTTATTACGACATGACTTATTACCTGTCACCTGCCTGATCACTTGTCATTGGCATGTTGAGATCTTATACCTGTTTGATTACCTCTCTACTTATGATTATCACATTACGGGAATGTAGAACTTGATCTCTTGTTATGAACTCCTGTTATGCTTGTTATATACTCCTGTTATGACCAGTTATGATCCTACTCATTCCCGTAATCCGATAATTATGTTAATGAGTCATAAAGAGGATAACTTGCATGGGGAATGGGAGGAAGTGATGGATGCCGGTATAATGCCTTGCTTATAGTAATGGAATACAGAACTGACGATTCGTGTTAGGGGAATTTCAGGCCCCCAGAAGATGCGTGTTAGGGGGATTTAAGGCCCCCAATGGCTGTGTCCCGGGCGGACGGGAACTACTATAAGTATGAGCTATCAGTTCTTCATCAACTTTCAATAACAATCTCGACTTACTTATATATGGATGTATGTGTGTTGAGATGTACACCAGGACACATACCTAGATATATGAGTCAGGCGAGTAATAATAAAATGCCAAGATAATAACTTGTTATGTTGCTCTACATGCTTGGTTATCCCACTTGTCTCGTTACAATTGCATTCATCAAGTTTTACTTCAGATTTCCGGTTTTATGATTATTATACCATACCTGTTCATGTCCTGCTTTCTACTTGTATTCTAACCCGCCTGTCTCCTGCTCTTATCTGATCATCCTATGAGACTTCCCTGCTTGACATCAATTGTGGTATATCTACTTGCACCTGTATGCTTGTGCCTACGGCACGGTTTTCATGTTTATGATCCAGATTTATCGATACACATGTGTGAAATTGCTCTGATACCAATTGTAAGATCACCTAGAGGGGGGGTGAATAGGTGATGGCTAATCTAATGGTCACTTATTAACAAATAATGCGGAATTAAAACTAAGTTGACCAAATTAAAACTTCTTTTTAATTTAACACTTATGTATAACCAAGAGTGTTGCCGAATTCCCCTTGCGAGGCTCTGGACAAGCTCCTCTAGATTCCCCTTGAATGGGTTGAGGTGCCGCGTTGGCTCTCTTGGTTGAATACTAGTGTTAACAAGCAATCCCACGCAAGTATATAACAATTATAAGCACAAGGGAATATATCATGCATATATAAGATGAACACAATAAATTGAATGCAAGATATAAAATAGAGACAAAGAGAGAGAGAGGGAAGAGTAAGCAATCGCAAACACAAAGGGTTTGTTTCGAGGTTCGAGCACACTTGCTCTACATCCCCGCCTTCGACACACGAAGGATTTCCACTATGTAAGATCCCACCGGATCTCTCCTCGGTGCCGTACACCTACAAACCCTCGGACTCCCAAGTCCCGTACACACGCAAGTCCACCGACTCGCCGAGGCCGTACCTCTAAACCACCAAGAGTTCACAACCGAACTCCAACCACCAACAACGAGCACACTTGCCCGTTTCCTCAAATACAAAGAAAAGATCTCTTTGATGATCACAACACTTGATCACCTAAAGAGCACTCTCACTACAACACACCTATAGGAATATCTAGCAATGGATAGCTCAAGTGTGGTGTGAGAAAAGCAAGGAAAGACTATGGTGAAAAACTCAAAGAATCACTTAACACTCTCTTGATAAAAACTCTTCCTTTTGATTGGAAGTATTTGCACTAAAATCTTGTGGAGAAACTCTTCTAAAAGTATCAGAAAATCTGCTCAAGAAGTCTCAAAAATCTTCACCTCAAAACAATAGACAAAACCCCCTTTATAGGCTCCCAGAAAATAGAGCCGTTGGGGCTGTGTCAGTGCTGTCGGTCGACCGCCGGTCGACCGGCCAACGGTCATTTTTCTGACCGTTGCAGCCACCGGTCGACCGGCTCGGTCGACCGATAACCTGGAATGAACTGTCGGTCGACCGGCCCGGTCGACTGATATTTCCAGAGAGCAAAGCTCTCTTGGTCGGTCGACCGACCCGGTCGACCGGCCACTGTGCTGACAACGTGCACAGGGCTGTGCACATCGGTCGACCGGACCGGTCGACCGGTTTGGCCTGTCAGCCAGTCTCCAGGTCTGAAAAACAGGATTTAAAAATCTTTTATAAAATCCTAAAAATACATAGAAATTCTACAAAAATAGTTTTACCAATATACTTGAAAGAACAAACATGCTTGCACAAATCAAGACATGTTATATATGTTTTGGTCTATTTTTGTAACTTGGAAATATTAGCTCAATAACTAAAATGTATTTTTCCAAAACATGTTTTTCCAAACTTGTTTTTCTAAATCTTCATCAAATACAAAAACAAGATATTTGAGTTCATTTAAAAGCATGGTGTGTATGGATATGATCCACTACACAATCAATATGGAATATCTATGTTTTTGACATAAAGCTCTAATCATGATTTTGGTTTAAAGATATGAACTATGAAATACCAAAATCCAAGATAAATATTTTGTCACAAAGAAAAATCTTTTATGAAAGCACTTTAAAACAAGAGTTCTAATCAAGAGTGTGTGTGTGTGATATAACTTGAGCAATCCATCAACTATCTATCCTTTACATTTTTACTAAAACAAAAATACAAATTCTATACCTAGGCCCAAGTCTTCAACTTCTTGAAGTCTTCCCTTGAAGGCTTCTCATCTTCTTGACTTGGTCCAAGCTTGATCCAAAAACTCCTTGGATCACCACATGCAAGCTCTAAATCTTGTTCTTTTATCCTTTGTTTGAGCTATGCACCTACTAAGATCTTGATCATGAATCTGTCACTAATTAAACACAAGATCATTAGTAACTATAACTACATGAGTTGATCATCATCAAAACTAGGGTGAAGGGCCTTTGGGCCAACAATCTCCCCTTTTTGATGATGACAAAACTCATGGAGTTATATATGCATGGATTAAAGTGAAGCTTCAAAGAAGATCCCCTTAACTCATGCATACCAAATAAATAATAGATATGTCAATAAAAGCACATGACATGTATGCAATGTAGGAGATGCAATCATATAAATCAAATCATAAATCAAATCTTTTGCTCCTAATTGCAAGACAACATATATGCATAAATACAAATCTTACTCCCCCTTACACAAGGAAGACATGCATATAAAATCTCAAATTCTTCTCCCCCTTTTTGTCAATCATCAACAAAGGGTTCAAAGTAAAATACATCAAACAAATTTCTCCCCCTTTTTGTCAAAAATAAAGAAATCAAGAAGGGGTAATCTAAATCAATCAAGAAGATCTATATGTAGAAGAGATGTTAAGCTCTCCTTGCATATAGGCAATACAAATTAAAAATTTTGAAATTTCTTATGAAAACAAAATTTTGAAATATCTTAAAATACAATATTTTCTTTTAAGGTACCAAATGTAGAACAACCAAATTTTGAATTTTGATACCAATTATGAAATACAATGCATAAGCTTGAAGATAAATAAGATTTGAAGTAAGCTTAGCATTAACAACTTTGTGATTTAAAAATATAAGTCCATTTAGATACAAGCACACAACAAATCATATATATGTATGAAGAACTAATATCAATTGAAGGTGATACATACATATATGGGAAAGCAAAAAATATGAGTATATACATAAGAGGTCAAATGATACCAATTGAAAATATCCAATGATACCAATTGAAAATTAAGCTTAAGTGTATATATCATATAATCTACCACATGAAGAATTCGAACTAGTTAAATGAAGGTGTTTAACAACTAGTACGGAATCCTTCAATCAAGGAATAAATCAAATGTTTTTCATGAAATATCAATGAAACACAAGGCACTAAAAACACTCTAGTATCCATAAAGTCCATATTGAAAAGAAGTGAGTGTACTAGTGTTATGTGGAACATGGCATCATGAAAAATAGCAATAAAGTTCAATATTCCTTTAAAACATAAATTTTGAAAGCATGAAAATCATCACAAAAATTTCTTTATTTTAAAATAATTATATTTCAAGGTATATGTATATTTTGTCAACACAAGAAGCATACATACATATCCCTAATGCAATTGAGTCCATATATGTAGATTTGCATGAAAGGCAAATGACTCAAGAGGTATACATGTATATCTTAAAGTTTGGCCAAAATGCACATATACATGAAATGAAAAGCACATGATCATAAATCAAATCCAAAGAGAGAATATAAGTTTAAAGATGTATGAATCATCAAAACTAAGCAATACAAGCACATTTCATGGGTTCAAATAAGCATTCAAGCACAAATATAAATAGATTTATTTGTGGCCCATGATATGTACAAGTATAAATCCTAGTGTTGACAAAAACTAACATTTAAACTAATATTCAAATCATGAAGTACAAATAAATTTTGATAATACACAAGAATTTATCCATATAATTTTAAAAGTAGGATCATGTGCAATTACTTGAAGAATAGATAACTAGTTAAATGGATTTTTGACAAACTAGTTAAAGATCCTTCAAAAATATGAAATCATATGTATTTCATGAATACTACTAAATACATAAAAGTTCAAGCACTCATATTCCATAAAGCTCCAAATTATATATTTTCTTAAAGATTGAGTGTTCAAAAGTTATGTAAATAGTATCTACATGAAAATAGTCATTGAAGCCCAAAACGATCATAAGTCAAATTTTTAACAACAAATCATGAAAAATCATTTTTCACTAAAATCAACAATTTTCATGGTATATGTATGGTTTATACAAATCTAACAATATGCATACATATCCTAAAAGTAAAGAGTCTATTAAATGTTTGCATGAAGGCAAGAGACTCACGGGTATACATGTATATTTATTAGATTTGAATTAAGCATGCATATACATGAAGTAAATCACAAAAATTGGCAAAACATGTATATATGAGAATCATCAAAACTAGTCTTATACATATGCATAAAGTGGATACAAGTGAGCATGAAGTTCAATTATTTAAGAGTCAATTGTAATTCACTATTTGTATATGTATACATACAAGTTTGATATATTCTACATCTAAGCATGTAAATACCACATGAAGCACATGAAAAATCTTAAAATATGAACATGCTATGAATATGAAAAGTATAAAGCATGTACAAAAAAAAAATAGGAGTTTAGAAGTTGTTACCAACTACAAAGCTCCAAGTATGGTGGTCTTTCCACCAAGATTCCTTGATAGCAATGCATCCCAATGTTTGTCCATCATGTCCATTGCATTGGCTACCAAGGCACCAATCCTCTCACGTTTTGTGAGAGCCTCCACCTATATCAAAATCAAAGGGTGGGGGTTTTGGTACCCATACTTTCTTGGGTCCTTTGGGGTTAGCTTTATTGTAAGGAACCCAAAATCTATTATACTTAGCAAAATATAAATATGGTTCTTATCAAAACAATATCTTGCTAGATGGCCTTTGCGGCCGCAATGTGTACAAATGTACACCTTAGCATGATGCTTATGAGTGTGATTGTGATCGTGATGTGCACCATAAGCATGAGCATGATGAGTATGTGCATGAGCATGGGGAACTTGTTTCTTTGAAACAAAGATTCCAACTTAGAATGATTAAATGCACAAGAGTTCAAAGTTGAACTCAAATTATTCATTTTATTTTTCATATCTTAATCTCATTAGATGTGGCATGAAAGGCATGATGAGATGAAGAATCATTTTTCTTTTTCTTTTGAGAAACATTATCTTTTTCATTTTCAACAAATTTTCTTTTAAAGATTTATTTTCTTGCAAAAATCTTCTTTTTGTTTTTCCACCAAGTCAATCTTTTCTTTCAAAGTATTGTTTCCTTCACACAAAATACTCAATTTAGAAAATAAGGAAACATTCTCATTTTTCAAATCTTCTTTTTCTTTTTCTAAACATGCAAGTTTATTTTTCAAGGAATCATTTTCTACATGCATGCAATCAATGTTCTTTTTCAAAATCTTGTTATCTTTTTCTAAGCATGCAATGTTATCTCTAAAAGAGTCTTGTTCTATATGCATGCAAGCAAGTTCCTTTTTCAAATTTTATTATTCCTTTTAAGCATGTCATATTTTTCAAGTATAAGATGACAAAAGGTAGTGAGCCTCATTATGACATAACATTATCATCCTCGGATTCGGAAGTTACCTCAAGGGGGTTATCCCCTTGGACCATATAGCACTTGTTGGAGGTGTCGCTTCCAACATCCGAATCGCTCCCCGCATAGTATAGATCCTTTTCGCCAAGGGAGATGAGGGTGTTCCATACTACAAAAGCCGAATCAAGATTAGTCATCTTAGACAAATAATCATTATCTAAGCAAGATACTAAAGCATGTAGGGCTTTTGCATTAGCCTCAATGTTCTTACCATTTAAGCAATATTCTTTATTAGTTGTGGCAAGATATACACTAAGGCCAAGTCCTTTGAGGAACAAAGACATCTTAACCTTCCAAATTTGGATGTTAAGAATGTCAAAGGTGGGTGGTGACATGAAGTCCATGGTGAGGTGTGTGTGTACAAAAATATTGTGATTAGCTCAAATTAGGATCTTTAACTCTTAGGTTGTTAGACCCAAATCAAGAGCACTAGCTCTGATACCAATTGAAATTGCTCTGATACCAATTGTAAGATCACCTAGAGGGGGGGTGAATAGGTGATGGCTAATCTAATGGTCACTTATGAACAAATAATGCGGAATTAAAACTAAGTTGACCAAATTAAAACTTTTTTTTAATTTAACACTTATGTATAACCAAGAGTGTTGCCGAATTCCCCTTGCGAGGCTCTGGACAAGCTCCTCTAGATTCCCCTTGAATGGGTTGAGGTGCCGCGTTGGCTCTCTTGGTTGAATACTAGTGTTAACAAGCAATCCCACGCAAGTATATAACAATTATAAGCACAAGGGAATATATCATGCATATATAAGATGAACACAATAAATTGAATGCAAGATATAAAATAGAGACAAAGAGAGAGAGAGGGAAGAGTAAGCAATCGCAAACACAAAGGGTTTGTTTCGAGGTTCGAGCACACTTGCTCTACATCCCCGCCTTCGACACACGAAGGATTTCCACTATGTAAGATCCCACCGGATCTCTCCTCGGTGCCGTACACCTACAAACCCTCGGACTCCCAAGTCCCGTACACACGCAAGTCCACCGACTCGCCGAGGCCGTACCTCTAACCACAAGAGTTCACAACCGAACTCCAACCACCAACAACGAGCACACTTGCCCGTTTCCTCAAATACAAAGAAAAGATCTCTTTGATGATCACAACACTTGATCACCTAAAGAGCACTCTCACTACAACACACCTATAGGAATATCTAGCAATGGATAGCTCAAGTGTGGTGTGAGAAAAGCAAGGAAAGACTATGGTGAAAAACTCAAAGAATCACTTAACACTCTCTTGATAAAAACTCTTCCTTTTGATTGGAAGTATTTGCACTAAAATCTTGTGGAGAAACTCTTCTAAAAGTATCAGAAAATCTGCTCAAGAAGTCTCAAAAAATCTTCACCTCAAAACAATAGACAAAAACCCCTTTTATAGGCTCCCAGAAAATAGAGCCGTTGGGGCTGTGTCAGTGCTGTCGGTCGACCGCCGGTCGACCGGCCAACGGTCATTTTTCTGACCGTTGCAGCCACCGGTCGACCGGCTCGGTCGACCGATAACCTGGAATGAACTGTCGGTCGACCGGCCCGGTCGACTGATATTTCCAGAGAGCAAAGCTCTCTTGGTCGGTCGACCGACCCGGTCGACCGGCCACTGTGCTGACAACGTGCACAGGGCTGTGCACATCGGTCGACCGGACCGGTCGACCGGTTTGGCCTGTCAGCCAGTCTCCAGGTCTGAAAAACAGGATTTAAAAATCTTTTATAAAATCCTAAAAATACATAGAAATTCTACAAAAATAGTTTTACCAATATACTTGAAAGAACAAACATGCTTGCACAAAATCAAGACATGTTATATATGTTTTGGTCTATTTTTGTAACTTGGAAATATTAGCTCAATAACTAAAATGTATTTTTCCAAAACATGTTTTTCCAACTTGTTTTTCTAAATCTTCATCAAATACAAAAACAAGATATTTGAGTTCATTTAAAAGCATGGTGTGTATGGATATGATCCACTACACAATCAATATGGAATATCTATGTTTTTGACATAAAGCTCTAATCATGATTTGGTTTAAAGATATGAACTATGAAATACCAAAATCCAAGATAAATATTTTGTCACAAAGAAAAATCTTTTATGAAAGCACTTTAAAACAAGAGTTCTAATCAAGAGTGTGTGTGTGTGATATAACTTGAGCAATCCATCAACTATCTATCCTTTACATTTTTACTAAAAAAAAATACAAATTCTATACCTAGGCCCAAGTCTTCAACTTCTTGAAGTCTTCCCTTGAAGGCTTCTCATCTTCTTGACTTGGTCCAAGCTTGATCCAAAAACTCCTGGATCACCACATGCAAGCTCTAAATCTTGTTCTTTTATCCTTTGTTGAGCTATGCACCTACTAAGATCTTGATCATGAATCTGTCACTAATTAAAACAAGATCATTAGTAACTATAACTACATGAGTTGATCATCATCAAAACTAGGGTGAAGGGCCTTTGGGCCAACAATGTGCTTATCCATGCTCGCCACCTGGCTTTCGCATCACCACTCGCCGAGGAGTTCTGACTCCTCTGGATCCTCATGTCCAGGTCTTGGAGCTTGGAGCGTGTGAATCTCCCAGTTGCTGATCAGAGTGGCGCAGCGGTAACGTGAATCTCCAGCAGACCATTCAGAGCTCTATCCTTCCAGGCCCCCTGTGTGCCTCTCGAGTTTTCCTTTTGTACACTCGTGAGTGCCTTTTGTACTGTTCATACATGTACATCTCTTTGTATTCTCGCATTTGCGCCTATCAGTGATGTAATATTCTTGTAATATTTATCACCTCTGGTGATAACTTTGTAATTGTACTCATGGGTTGGAATGTATAATGCACCACTTGCTTCCGCACTCTGATTCTTACCTGTACTGATGCTTAGCGTATATACGTGAGGGTATTTCTGACCTGCGTATATACATCGCAGTGACGTCCCCGTACCCGCCGGATCGGGGCGTTACAGGTGGTATCAGAGCCTACGCTCTCACATCCTCAGTACGACCAGTCGGCAAATTAATGGTAAAGAAATTTGCAACTGGAATGCTTGAGTCCTGGTTTTACAATCCAACTACAAGTGCAGAGTTATCTATTTTTCTTGATCATTCTTCCTTGATTCCTAATTCCTTCCATCTTTCCCCTGTTTTGGTTTTTCGAAGCCTTTATACCAACTTAAGATATGGATATACTAGAGGGGTAGTGGCTGGTCTGAATGAAGCTATGACATGATCTCCTCGGCCAACTCTATGAAGCTCGGTATTCTCAGGATTGATCCACGATCGGGTAATATTTCAGAAGTCAGTAGTCGGGATTCTCTACGGGTATTCTATGTTCTCGGCTATATCTTTCAGAGTGATCGATGCCTGGTATCGGAATTCTCAATTTTCGGTCTTCTTTATTATGCTCAGTATTATCAGGGCTTTCTTTATCTTCAGTATTCTGGCTTATTCTCGGAAAGCTATCAAGTATGCAGTACAGCGGAATTCTATTACAAAGCAATGATATCAGATTAGTATTATTTGGCATCGTTCGGAGATTTATACAGTAGGAAGTGCAGAAGACGTCTATATTCTGATTATCGTGCAGTCAACTTGAGAGCCTTACCCGCAGTGATTCATATCTTGATTGGTATAATTCCCGTCCATGTCCCCTTTGTGTTCATTTTACCCCTTATCAAAATTGCGAGACGCAATTTTTTGTAAGGTGGATGGAATGTAACACCCCGCTCCCGGAATACGTACTTAGTTGCCTATTCGTATTTTCGATCGTATTTTTTAATTTACTTCCTGTAATTGTTTTGTATTATGAGTTATTTATATGATCGTTGCCTTGGACGGATTTGTGAACTCGGAGTCAGCCCTAGTCTGAACCGGGGGACCGATCCTAGAGTGTTGCTCGATTTGGTATTTCTGCTATCCTGATTTGACCGATTTCTGTTTCAAACATCATTTTCTAATATTTTAGATTTTTCATGATTTTTCTGGCATTTTCCTGAATTAAGTTGTAAATCTTCAAAACCGGTGTCGACCAGTGCCGCTGACCGATTCCCAGATTTTTAATTTACAAACGGAGTTGAATTTCAAGAAACGACTTTCCCATAATTTCTTAAAATCATATTTTCTATCTAAATACTTTTTCTGGGAATTTTCTAAGTTTATCAAAATTCCTCCGGATTTGGTGTCGGCCAGTATCGCTGGTTGATTCCAGGATTTTTAGTTTACAATTGGAATCAAATTTCTAAATTCTGTTTTCATATTTCTTCTTAGAATTATACTTTCTCCTTTTAGGCATTTTCTGAGATTTTTCAGATTTTATCAAAATCCAGCCGACCCGGTATAGACCGATATAACGGTTGACTTCAAGATTTTTATTTCGAAAATGAGATTGAATTTTATGAAAACCGATTTCACCAAAAAATCTTTATATAACATTTATTATTTTTGAGAATTTTTGGGAGGCTTTCCAAGCTACTTAAATTTTTGGACTTTTCCGGAGTTTTCGGTGTTTTCCCAGATACCGGAATTTTATCCAGATATTTCACTTTTCTCTTTTCTCATTTTCTCTCTCCTCGCTAGACGCAAGTTTCACCAACCTGGATTCATCATTAAATGCAGGGATCTTCTCCATGCTGCATTTAATGCAATGCTAATCAACTCCAATCATGTCAAATCTGACTTTTATCCTTTCTATTAAACGCAGTATTCGCGTTTTTCTCAAACGCGAGTTTTCATCTCCGCGTCCAGTACATTTGGCCAGACGCAGGTTCCATTTAATGGGGACGCAACATTTAGTGGACGCAAGTTCTTTTATGTAAAGGAAGGAGGGAGTGGCATCCATCATTATAATATTATTTTCCTCATTATATATTAACCCCACTTCCTTTCTCTCTCTTACATTATCCTTTCTTTCTTCTTCCTTGTTTCCAGCAGCCACCAACAGAGAGCAAGGAAAACAGCCCCATGCTTCCTTGGCCGGCCTTTTCTCCACCATTCCAACTCCATTTCCACCACCATCTCCACCAACTTCTCCACCTCTTCCTCCTCCATCTCCTCCTCCATTCCAACAACAACAACAACCATAACACCATCTACAATACCTTCTTCTCTTCCATTATTCACCAAGATAACCCATTTTCACCACCACCTTCTCCATCATCCACCACCACCTACACCACCTTGGCCACCACGAATCATGCCATCTTCCTCTCCTCGTCGTGCTCTTTCCGACGAGCTATTGGTTCGTTCTCCGAAACTCCTTTTGTAAAACTCCAATTTTTCACTTTTAACTACACTTGTACCCCCATAATTTGCTTGGGCTACCGGATTCCGGCCGTCCCCGCCATCTCCGGCCGCCGCGGTGACCGCCGGCCGCCGCCGGCCATCCCCCCTTTCTCTTTTATTCTTCCCTTCTTTCATTCTTTCCTTTCCTTCTTTCTTTCTTCACTTCTTTCTTTCTTTCTTTTCATTATTTACATTTCCTGCGTCTCCTCCCCTCATTCCCTGCGTCCCTCTCTATCCCTGCGTCTCTCTCAATTTTCCAGTCTCTCTCTTTCTCTCTGTTAATTGCTAGACGCGGATCTCACCCCCGCGTCTAGGCAATTCTTTAACGCGGTCCACGCGTTCTTGTATCAACGCGACGCGGAGTTCATACTCGCGTCTGCGTCTCCTCGCGTCCTGACTTGAACGCGGGTCTCGAACCCAGCGTTTGTAGCATTTATGCAACGCGAACCCCGCGTTTGCGATCCCCGCGTCTCACTCTCACACCCGCGTCCCCCTGTACAATCTCTCTCCCTGTACACTCTCTCTTTCCATGGACTTCTCTCTCTAGTTCTCTCTTTCTCTCTCCTCTCTCTCTCATTCTCTCTCCCTCTTGATTTCCTCCTCTCTCTATCACTTTCTCTCTAAAGCCTTGACGCGTTGATTTCCTGGATTCCGGAAATCGGGGATTCACTGTGTTTTCTAAAGATTTAGGCGAGTGTTCTCGCCTCTATTCGATTTTTCCCGCTTCGTCGGGTCGACTCATATGGCATTATGTATCACTTTACATGTTACTACTTGATGCATGTTCCTGCTATAACATGACCTGTCACCTGTCTATATCACCTTCAAGGCATACAACACATGACACCTGATATGCTGCAACTTGGCACTTGTTCCTTATTACGACATGACTTATTACCTGTCACCTGCCTGATCACTGTCATTGGCATGTTGAGATCTTATACCTGTTATGATTACCTCTCTACTCATGATTATCACATTACGGAATGTGAGAATTGATCTCTTGTTATGAACTCCTGTTATGCTTGTTATATACTCCTGTTATGACCAGTTATGATCCTACTCATTCCCGTAATCCGATAATTATGTTAATGAGCCATAAAGAGGATAACTTGCATGGGGAATGGGAGGAAGTGATGGATGCCGGTATGATGCCTGTTTGTAGTAATGGAATACAGAACTGACGATTCATGTTAGGGGGATTTCAGGCCCCCAGAAGATGCGTGTTAGGGGGATTTAAGGCCCCCAATGGTTGTGTCCCGGGCGGACGGGAACTACTATAAGTATGAGCTATCAGTTCTTCATCAACTTCCAATAACCAATCTCGACTTACTTATATATGGATGTATGTGTGTTGAGATGTATACCAGGACACATACCTAGATATATGGGTCAGGCGAGTAATAATAAAATGCCAAGATAATAACTTGTTATGTTGCTCTACATGCTTGGTTATCCCACTTGTCGTTACAATTGCATTCATCAAGTTTTACTTCGGATTTCCGGTTTATGATTATTATACCATACCTGTTCATGTCCTGCTTTCTACTTGTATTCTAACCCGCCTGTCTCCTGCTCTTATCTGATCATCCTATGAGACTTCCCTGCTTGACATCAATTGTGGTATATCTACTTGCTCCTGTATGCTTGTGCCTACGGCACGGTTTCATGTTTATGATCCAGATTTATCGATACACATGTGCTTATCCATGCTCGCCACCTGGCTTTCGCATCACCACTCGTCGGGGAGTTCTGACTCCTCTGGATCCTCATGTCCAGGTCTTGGAGCTTGGAGCGTGTGAATCTCCCAGTTGCTGATCAGAGTGGCGTAGCGGTAACGTGAATCTCCAGCAGACCGTTCAGAGCTCTATCCTTCCAGGCCCCCTGTGTGCCTTCTCGAGTTTTCCTTTTGTACACTCGTGAGTGCCTTTTGTACTGTTCATACATGTACATCTCTTTGTATTCTCGCATTTGCGCCTATCAGTGATGTAATATTCTTGTAATATTTATCACCTCTGGTGATAACTTTGTAATTTACTCATGGGTTGGAATGTATAATGCACCACTTGCTTCCGCACCTCTGATTCTTGCCTGTACTTATGCTTAGCGTATATACGTGAGGGTATTTCTGACCTGCGTATATACGTCGCAGTGACGTCCCCGTACCCGCCGGATCGGGGCGTTACACCGGCGCCGGGGGCTCGGGCTCGAGCTTGGGTGTGCTACCCGGTTCCAGTTCTTTTTGAACCGGGTCTCACGGGTATGGGTTACGCGGATCCTACCCGCTTTGCCATCCGGATCCGAACTGCCCAGCGCAACGGCTGTCAGCCAACCGCCGCGGACAGTTGGGCGGTTGCTGCGCTTGAAACGAACCATTGCAACTGTTCGGTTGGTTCACCTTTACCCTTCCCGGAGCGCTATAAATAGC
>JAVJIF010020933.1:0-60562 GCA_038442645.1 Agave tequilana
GAGAGAGAGAGAGAGTAATTTAGAATAATTGTTTTTAAAAAACTTTAGAAGGGGGAAAAATTAAACTCGGGAGAAATGAACAAGACAAGAATTTATGAGAATTTTGAGACTCATTAAGCAAACACTGTGGCCAGTGAACATTTACTAGAAACAAATATTTGAACTCTGAGATTAAATATATAACAGGGTGAAACATTTAATTATTACTTTTTTTTTTATAATCGACCCCATAATGACTATTTATAAGAATTAGATTTTTTTAAGTTATCATTATCTTATTTTAGTGTTTAAAAAGTCATGAACCTTTTGTGATAGAATAGTCATATTGCATGCATCTTTTCATCTCGTTTGCATGACAATATCAAACAAATTTATATTTTAAACTGACTCTGTGGTCTTCATTAAGGATGAAAAAAGAATAACTACAAGCATTATTGTAGCAGATAACTTCACTTGAATATTTAATATTTAATATTCAAATTGTTTTATCATTTTTATTTATTACTTTTTTACACTATGGAATGCTTACAGATATTTTTAATTTCATTTTGTTTTTTATTAAATTTTGGCAAATCAACTTACAAATACCGTGAGATATTAGAGATAACCAACTTGCAATTATGGTTAACAAATTGTGAAACCTTAATTAATTTATCTTGTTTCTGTCTATTCCAACACTGTAAAGAAGAAGTTAGTTAAATATAATGTCAAATAATTTAATATCTTTCTAAAGAAATTTTTTTATGATTTGTGTTATTTATAAAACTAAAAATAAAGTACAATAAATATAAAATATGGAAAAACTGTATTGACGGATAGACATGGTTTTTATTTACTTGGATTCAAAGTGCGGGCTAATAGCCTCAAAACCAGATGTAATAAGTAATTAAGTTAAAAAGTCAGTTTCATGGAAAATTGAGTGTTTTGGATGTACACCTATTTTCAATTTTTTGTGAACCCTTTCTCTCTTTCATTCACAATTTTTTATCTTTTAATTCATAGCTACTATTTATGCACATTGAACATTGTTGTGGGTAATGAGCTTGGCTCTTTAATGTCTGGCTTGCCAGATGTTCTTGGGCTTATGAGAGGTGGGCGAAGGCTTCAGTGCCGTCCGATCGCCTCACCTTGTGCAAAAAAAAATATGTTGAGCCGAGTCTTGGGAAGCATCACAAGGTTAATAGTTATCTCTTCTTGTAATTGCATTATTCATGTTTTTTCAAATCGCAGTAAACTTATATTCCTCATAACATATGCCTTAAGCCGAATCAAGTATGGTGCAGGTTTAGTTTAAGAAATTATCATGAATTTTTTATAATTTCAAATACTACCAAAATTTTTTTGAAAAATACAGGAAACTACAGTGAACTTTCATAAATTCTCCAGAATATAATACATGAAAGTTTATTGTAATTTTCAATTTTATTATAGTTTTTTTGTAATCGTAAAAAGTTCGTGATAATTTTATTTTATAAAATTAAATCAGAAAAGCACAAGAGTTTTGCTTCATGATAAATGGAGATAATCAGAAAATTAGGCTGTTGCATTCATAGCCAATGCTTAAGTTAATGGGCTTAAGCCCATCTTGTTCACGATGATCCGAGCCGCCTTGGATTTTATTTTCTTATATTTATTTTTACGAGTCCCTGAACACATACAATCCCTTATTCGCCCGTAGCTTTGCCAAAATGTTGCAGGCTTTTAGCCCATTGAAAGGCCCAACACCGCTCCGTTTCGTTGCTCGAACCCTTTGAGTTTGGATCAAGTATAAAAATGACTGATTCAATGAAAAGTTTATACGGATAGGTTTAATTTAAGTTTGTTATCAGAGAACAGAATGAAGACTGGGAGAAATTATTATATGGAAGGTCTCACGTTTTTTTTATATCAAATCCTCCTTTTCAAACAGAAAAAGATTATTTTACTCGTACAAATAAACAAACCTCCTGCAAAATCAACTGTGCACTTAGTGGCACAAAAAATTATACCAATCAAAGCACAAATATTGGGAAATTAAAGTACATATGGAATTCTTTTCTTGGATAAATGGTGGTCCGAATGTGCCCTGCCGTAACGTACTTTGATAATGAAAATTTTATACTTTCAGAATAATGACAATCAGATGTATATTTTTGTCTTAGTTTAATACTTTTTACTTGTGATATAAAATATTTTATCGAGAGAGACTTATATGATTCCACAAACGGTTTGAGGCCGGACCTTTCCTCTCAAACACTTAATCTGACATTCGAATACAAGATCCACTCCGTTAAAGTTGATCTATATTATTTCAAGTATTTAAAAACTAAAAAATAAGTGTTTTGAATGTTTTTTATCGATGCATCAAGTAATGAAAAAACGGACGGCCTAAATAGTGAGTTAGTTAGTTTAACGGTATAGAACATTTAAAATCTAACAAAATTGTTTTGTAGGGGTTATTAAATGATTTAGATCATGATTAAATGGTCGGATTGAGAATTTGTATGTTTAAAGATATAGATCTAACCACTCACTACTTTCGACCGTCCATTTGCGCCGCTTGATGGGTGAGCAAAGTATTCAAAACACTTGATTTTTTGTTTATAACTACTTGAAATAATTTAGATCAACTATCAACTACAACGGAGTGGATTTTATATTCGCATGTTGGAGGTTACATTTGAGCGAAAAAGATTCGGACTTGAATCCTTTCAGAATAACAAAAGTCAACCTCATATTTTATCAATGAGAGCACCTTTGCCAAAAGTGAAAATAAATTATTGAATAATAATGTCATAATTATAAAGGTAAATTTTACAATTTACTTATTTATTAGGGGGATTGGGGATGCTAAAACTGATAAAGCATAGCAGAAATAATATTTGATTAGTTTTTTTTTTTATCGTTCTATTATTTGTTTAGGAACGAAGGTGGTAACTACGACTCATATTAAGGTACATGACGGAGAATTCAAGAGGTCAAGCAAGCGCGTCCAGAGAATCTTCTTGGGCTTGGTGATTATATAGATGATATAATCAGGCATGAAAACTCAAAGAGATCTGAGAAAATGTGGAGGTAGAAGTTTTTTTTTTTTTTTTTCTAGTTAAATCCATCATGGAGTCGAACTGAGAATCACTGGAAGTAAATACAGGGCCTGTCTAATGGACGGCGTCAGGAAATGAAATGTCCGCACGCGACGGGTTCGAACTTCAGACCATGAAGAGCTTGGAGGTTTAACCAACCCAGACCTACCAAGGAGACACCCGCGGACACTACTAGAAACATGCAATATGCAGTGAAAAATTGCGTCGAATGCATTTTTGACGCAAATTTTGGGTATAAATATCGCGTAATTATCGCGTATTCGATGCAATATGTTGAATAAGACTTTAAACTCAGTAAATAATAAAAAAAAATTTGTATATATGGCGTCGAATTTTTGACGCAATATGAAAAATTTATCGCCAATAATTTTCACCAAATTTTTTGCGGTTATATTGCGTCAGATTTTCGACACAAAACGTAATTAATATCTAGTGAATAATTTTGGTTGTAAATTTGCGTCAAATATTCGACGCAATACATATTGCGTCGAATTTTTGACGCAATTTGCCCATACTTCTGATCGGGAATTCCTTCCCTCATTTCCCCCAATTATCCTCCCCCCCCCCCCCAAATTATCCCTCTCCGTCGTGCCCCCCCCCTCGACGACCTTCCCCCCTGACCCCATCCTCCCAGCACCCCTTCGGCCTGCCTCCCCTCCTCCCCTCCCCTCCGCCTACCCCCACCACCCCCATCCCTCCGGCCTGCCTCCCCTCACTGGCATGCCTCCTCACTCCCCCCCGCCTCCCCTCTGGCCTGCCCCTCCCCCGGCCTGTTGTCCCCTCTCCCCTGGCGGCCTCCCTCCCCCCGGCCTGCCCCCCTTGGTGGCCTCCCTCGCCCTGGCCTGCCCCTCCCCCCCCCCCCCCCCGGCGGCCTTCCTCCTCCCGGCCTGCCCCCTCCCCCCAGCTTCCCACTCAAGCGTCCTCCCCCCCATCTCTTTCGAATCAAGTATTTAATTCCCCCCCCCCCCCCCCCCCCCCCCCCGCGTTAATTTTTTTTTTCAATTGTTCCAATTTATTTTATTTATTAAGTAGAAACTTTTTTATACAATAGTAGACGACACACAAAAACGGACAGTAGCACGAATATGTATATGTAACACGGACACGAACACGACACACAAACACAAAGTTGGACACGAGACACACGAAATGGACACGAACACGTTGGAAAAGCATGAACACTTGACATGGACACAAATATGGACACGAACATGAAACACAGAAACGGACACGACATGGATATGTAGCACGTACATATGACATGGACACGACACGGATATGTATATGTAGTAAGTGTTGGCCCAGAGGCCTTCCACTCTAGTTTTGATGATGATTAACTCATATAATTATAGTTTACTAATAATCTTGTGATATTTAGTTTCAGATATTTAACCAAGATAATAGTAGGTGATTAGCTTCAACAAAGGTATTTTGGAGCTTTCACATGGTGATTTAAGAGCTCGAGCGTCAAAGTTCACATCTAGCACTCGTAGAAGTCAAGCTCGGGGAATCGCGTTTGGATCGAGTCAACTTGGAGACGGCGTTCTACAAGAAGGCTTCGGTTTGTTTAGTTAAGATTTAGTTTAGCTCCATTGTAAAGATTAGATAGTGCGATATGCTCAAGTTCACAACACACACTTGTTTTAAGTTTCATGTTTATTGGTTTTGGTTTTCGGTTTAACCGATCTTGATTTTTATGAATAAATAGAATTAAAACAAGTTTACATGGTTTAACGTATATTATATTTGATCTATATACATCTATGCTTCATCTACTTAGAAAAACTTATTTTAATACATTGTTCATGTGTTTGGAGTTTTGTATTTAGACAAAACCTATTTTTGGATTTAATGTCAAAAATATAGATATAATACCTTTCATGTATATTGAATTCTATCCATATACTATATGCTTCAAAGTTGTTTAAATATTTTTGTATTACATGTGTTTTGAAAAAATCGGATTTCCATTTCAAAAATATAAGTTTTGAAAATACAGAATTTGGTTTAAGACAAATTTTCCAAGTCACAAAAATGGTTCAAAATATTTGTAATATGATTTGATTTTTACTCAAACATGTTTGTATTTCAAAGATATAACAAGAACTGATTTTTGTGAAATTTATGTGATTTTATGGGATTAATTTGAAGTTAAAATATCGAGTTTTTAAATCCTGAATTTGTCCCTGCCAGGCTCTGGCGGTCGACCGGGACGGTCGACCGGACCAGTGGTCAGTCGACCGGACCGGTCGACCGATGTGCACAAGACGTGCACAAGGCCAAGTCATTTGGCCGGTCGACCGACTGAAGTCAGCCCACTCTCGGGTGCGGCCGGTCGACCGGCGGTCGACCGTTCACTTTGGCCCGGTCGACCGGCCAGCGAGCTATTGCTCTCTGGATCTGGCACGGTCGACCAGAGGGCTCAACGGTCGATTTTTTGACCGTTGGTCGGTCGACCGGCCAATCGATCGGAAGGGCAAAAATGCTCTTTTCAGCTGCCAACGGCAGATTCCAAATGGGGTTATAAATACCCCCATTTGAGTTGGTTTTTAATAAGATTTTCAAGAGTAAAATTTCTTCCATTTACAATTGTTTTAATACAAGTTTTCAAAAGATTTTTTAAGGCAAAAAGATTCATCTTTATTTGTTTTCAAGGGTTGGAAAAATTAAAGAAAAATAGAGATTTGGGATATTTGTTTTGTTCTTCGTTCTACATCTATTCTAGTTGTTTTCCAAGTATTTTTCTTTATTATTTGATTTTCAAACATCTTGATTTCTCACACTTGAGCTTATCTACTATCCTATCTATTAGGATCTTTGTTTTGTAGGAAAAGAAGTTGTTTGTGGTCTTTGTGATCACCAAGTTGTAAACCTTCCATCTTTGTGATATCCCTCTAGTAAGAAATGATTGAATTGTTATCCCTCAAGTGTGAGGTGATAGTGGAAGTGGTATTTGGCTCCCTCTAGTGAGAGGTAGAGATTGTATTGGAATCCCTCAAGTGTGAGATAATTGTGTTTGAGTGGCTAAGTGCCTATCCCTCTAAGTGTAAAGGTGATTAGTTTTGTGCCTTGCCTCTAATGAGAGATTATATTTGTTGGAGAGAGGAGTTGTGTACTCTCAATTGTAATTGCCCCAAATCCTCAGTGGAGGTTCCCTGTGTGGGAAGTCCTCTGTGGACGAGTTAGTGGAAATCCTTCTATGTGAAGGCGGAGACGTAGAGCTGTGTACTCGAATCTCGAAACATATCTCGGTGTTTGTGTTTGATCCACTTTCTCTAACTCTCTCTCTTACTTTGTGCATTGATTCATATTGTCATATCATATACATGCTTGGTTTGTTTGTGTGCCTTACTTGTGTTTAACCAGAGAACTTCATATAGCACCTCAACTCTTATTCAGAGGAATCAAGAGGAGTTAGTCCAGAGCCCTTCACCGGGAATTCGGCTACACTCTCTAATTACGCTAAGTGTGTTGCAATTAAGTTTTAATTTTCGCATTATTGTTCATAGATTAGCCATACACCTATTCACCCCCCTCTAAGTGTACTTTCAATTGATATCAGAGCCTACGCTCCGATATTAGGTTTAATCACCTAGGAGTGTGATCTTACTTTTGCTAATCTAGTTTGCATTTGCACACTTATTTGTTTATACATACATTCATGGATTGCTTGACCCCTCCCATGTATGATATTTCCAACATTGACATGTGGAAATTTAGGATGAGTATGTACCTAAAAATCCTAGATTTGCATGTTTTCCTTGCCGCTACCAAGAAATCCTATCTTGGTAATAGCAAGCATATAGAGGCCAATGCACAAGCCATTGAGGCACTTAGAAGCATGCTTAATAAAGAATAACTTATGATGGTTTCTAACTGTGATTCCGTCTTTGCAGTGTGGAACACGTTTACCTCCTCCAAGCTTCAATTGCCAATCCAAATGGAGAAGGAATCTAGTGAGGATGAATCCGAACAACGATGCTACATGGTCCAAGGGAATGACTCCCTTGAGGTACATTCGGATACTTAACTACATAGTGCTAGCTCCTCTTTTAATGATCTTGATAGTATGGTTGCTGATGCATTAAATGAAGAGCTATCTATTGTTTGTGAGAACCTCCTTGAAAAATATAAAGTTTTGAAAAAGAAAACTTATAAGTTAACAAAAGAAAATAAGGATTTGTTTTCAAAACTTGAGTTGGCTTTACAAAAGAAGGTTGAGATTTCAAATGAGCGTGATTCTTTGAAAACCCAACTTGAACTTGTTTTAAATGAAAATAAGAAAAAATGATTGCAATGAGGTTTTGAAGAAAAATGAGATCTTGTCTTCAAAACTTGATTTTGTTGTAAAAGAGAATGTTTCCTTAAAAATAAAAATTGCTTCTATTTCAAAGGAATTGGAAATTGTTTCAAATGAAAATGTATCTTTGAAAAATGATTTAGATTCTCATGTTTGCCATGCTAGTGTTGCTTCATCATCTAGTTCACCTATTGCATGCACCTCTTCTTCCATGATTGAAAATGATATTTGTATGCTTCATGTTTTGAGTACATGTTTACATGTTAGTTTTCATTAAAACTTGAAATATACTTGTACAACTAATGAGCCACAAATAGATTATTATATGTTTTTGCTTGATTGCTCATTTGTACTTATTAGATGTACTATTATAGTCTAGTTTTGATGATTCATACATTTTGACTTATATTCTATATTTTGACATGTTTTTCATGTTTTAAACTTCATGTATATGTCCATATTGTCTAAACTATTAGTTATACATATGCATCCGTGAGCCACTTGCCTTCATGCATATACTTTTGTGGACTCGTTTATGTTTGGATATGTATGTATACTTTAGTTTGTATAAAACATACATATGCCTTGAAGGTTAAATTATTTTGATGAAAAATTAGATTTTTTTGTGTTTCATGTTATTTTTTGGAATTTCTTATTGAGCCAAATTGCCTATTTTCATGACTATGTCTTTCACAAAACTTGTACACTCATATTACTTGATGTTTTCTCATGATCTTGTTTTCATGAGTATTATATGTGCTATATAGATTTTGAATGACATTGGTTTAGTGATTTTTCATGTTTTATAGAATATATTTTTGTTTTATTCCTTACTTGAAGAATTTCGTACTAGTTTACAATGTTATTATATAACTAGTTACGGTATTGTTCATTTGGTAGAATTTTCAAACGTGTTATATTATTTTCAAACTTATTTTTGAAAACCCCTACCCTTTCAAGGGCGGCTGGTTGGGCGACCATACCTTGTATGCTCTTAATTGAAAATCTATTTAAAACATATGCATGAAATGGATGGTAAGAAGTATGAGTTATACACTTGATCTTATTTTGTTTTCAACTGATATCATTGTATCTTTTCAATTAGTATCACTATTGACATTCTTTTTGCATACTCATATAATTTTTTTATATGTATGCTTAAACTTCAAATAGTATCAATTTCAATTGGTATTCATTTTTTCATACATATATATTTTTTTGTGCTTACTATATCTCCATATCTTTGAGCACAAATTTTGCTTATGCTAAGCTTGATTACTTAAATGACTATTATATTTCAATTGGTACCTTATACAAGCTTTGCATCATTTTGTTTGTTATTTCATTAAGGGGGAGAAAATTCACAGTTCATCTTTCAATTGGTTTTGTTTACCATTGGTATTTTACTCTCACGCTTTATGTTGAAAAATGATTGAAAATGATATTGATTTTCTTTTGTATCATACGCTCCTAATGAAAATCGTTTCCAATGGTATATGTTTTCATTATTTTCAATTGATATATGTTTCATTTTCAATATTGGTATCAAACACATTAAATTGATATTATTCTCTATTTAGTATCTCTATTGTAAAATGAGTTTAGTATTTAACCAAAAGATTGGTTTATGTTTTTCAAATTGGTATCAGAAGTGTAAAATATTTTCAATTGGTACTAATTTTTACAATTGGTATCAAGATTACCTATATGTTTACATGTTTCAATTGATATCAAAATTTTTTGGTTGGTTTCTTCAAATTGTTTTATGTACTTTCATTGTATATTTTATTTATTTTCAATTGGTATTCTTCAAAAAAAATTTGGTTGGTTTACGTATTTGTTTATTTTCAATTGGTATCATGATGCACTAAATTGATATATTTTTTTCAATTGGTATCATAAAGTTTTGATTTAATTTCACCCCTTGTTGATTCTTGTTTCAGACCAAAAGGGAGAGAACATTATTTTATTGTTTACTTTAACCCCTTTGTTGATGATTGACAAAAAGGGGGAGAAGTATTTGAGTATATATGCATGTTTATTTATAAGTTTATATCAAACTTTATTTCATATTGGTATCAAGAGAGTTTGTTTTATGTTTTGATGTTTTGTTGATATTGGTATCAAGAGCATGGATATTAGTATCAAGAACATATTTTGTTGATTTGTTTTGTTAGTATCAAGAACTTTTATTAAATTTTTTATTGTTGGTATCAAGAGCTTTTATTGATTATCTTTCAATTGGTATCAAGAGCTTTTATTGCTTTATTGATAAGCTTTCAATTGAAATTTTTATTGGTATCAAGAGCAATTATTTAAAGAACATGTTTTTTTAAGTTTATATTTTCAATTGGTATTTAAGAACATGTCTATTTTAAAAAGGGAAGAAATAATTTATTTTAAAAATTTGGTATCAAAAGCATGTTTATTTCATTATTTTGTGCATGTTTATACATATTCATGTTTACATTCATTGCATATCTTATTGTTTATTGCTATGCATGAGTTAAGGGGGAGCTTCTTTGAAGCTTAACTTTAATCGCATATATAACTCCATGAGTTTTATCATCATCAAAAAGGGGAGATTGTTGGCTCAGAGGCCTTCCAGTCTAGTTTTGATGATGATTAACTCATGTAGTTATAGTTTACTAATAATCTTGTGATATTTAGTTTCAGATATTTAACCAAGATATTAGTAGGTGATTAGCTTCAACAAGGTGTTTTGGAGTTTTCACATGGTGATTCAAGAGCTCGAGCGTCAAAGTTCACATCTAGCACTCGTTGGAGTCAAGCTCGGGGAATCGCGTTTGGATTGAGTCAACTTGGAGACGGCTTTCTACAAGAAGGCTTCGGTTTGTTTAGTTAAGATTTAGTTTAGATCCATTGTTATGATTAGATAGTGTGATATGCTCAAGTTCACAACACACACTTATTTTAAGTTTCATGTTTATTGGTTTTAGTTTTCAGTTTAACCGATCTTGATTTTCATGAATAGATAGAATCAAAATAAGTTTACATGGTTTAATGTATATTAGATTTGATTTATATACATCTATGCTTCATCTACTAAGAAAAATTTATTTTGATACACTGTTCATGTGTTTGTAGTTTTATATGTAGACAAAATCTATTTTTAGATTTAATGTCAAAAATATAGATATAATACCTTTCATGTATATTGGATTCTATCCATATACTATATGCTTCAAAGTTATTTAAATATCATATTTTTGTATTTACATGTGTTTTGAAAAAAATCGGATTTCCATTTTAAAAATACAAGTTTTGGAAAATACAGAATTTGGTTTTAAGGCAAACTTTTCAAGTCATAAAAATGGTTCAAAATGTTTGTAACATGACTTGATTTTTACTCAAACATGTTTGTATTTCAAAGATATAATAAAAACTGATTTTTGTGCAATTTATGTGATTTTATGGGATTTATTTGAAGTTAAAATATCGAGTTTTTAAATCCTGAATTTGTCCCTGCCAGGCTCTGGCGGTCGACCGGGACGGTCGACCGGACCAGTGGTCAGTTGACCGGACCGGTCGACCGGTGTGTACAAGACGTGCACAAAGGCCAAGTGATTTGGCCGGTCGACCGAGCGGTCAACCGACTGAAGTCAGGCCACTCTCGGGTGCGGCCGGTCGACCGTTCACTTTGTCCCGGTCGACTGAGCGGTCGACCGGCCAGAGAGCTATTGCTCTCTGGATCTAGCACGGTCGACCGGGCAGTCGACCGGAGGGTTCAACGATCTATTTTTTGACCGTTGACCGGTCGACGGAAAGGGCAAAAATGCCCTTTTCAGCTGCCAACGGGCAGATTCCAAATGGGGTTATAAATACCCCCATTTGAGTTAGTTTTTAATAAGATTTTCAAGAGTAAAATTTCTCCCATTTACAAGTGTTTTAATACAAGTTTTTAAAAGAGTTTTTAAGGCAAAAAGATTCATCTTTATTTGTTTTCAAGGGTTGAAAAATCAAAAAAATAGAGATTTGGGATATTTATTTTGTTCTTCATTCTACATCTATTCTAGTTGTTTTCCCAAGTATTTTTCTTTGTTATTTGATTTCCAAACACCTTGATTTCTCACACTTTAGCTTATCTACTATCCTATCTATTAGGATCTTTGTTTTGTGGGAAAAGAAGTTGTTTGTGGTCTTTGTGATCACCAAGTTGGAAACCTTCCATCTTTGTGATATCCCTCTAGTGAAAGGTGATTGAATTGTTATCCCTCAAGTGTGAGGTGATAGTGGAAGTGGTATTTGGCTCCCTCTAGTGAGAGGTGGAGACTGTGTTGGAATCCCTCAAGTGTGAGGTAATTGTGTTTGAGTGGCTAAGTACCTATCCCTCTAAGTGTAGAGGTGATTAGTTTTGTGCCTTGCCTCTAGTGAGAGGTTATATTTGTTGGAGAGAGGAGTTGTGTACTCCCATTGTAATTGTCCCAAATCCTCAGTGGAGGTTTCCTGTGTGAGAAGTCCTGTGTAGACGAGTTAGTGAAAATTCTTCTGTGTGAAGGCGGGGACGTAGAGCTGTGTGCTCGAACCTCGAAACATATCTCGGTGTTTGCATTTGATCCACTTTCTCTAACTCTCTCTTACTTTGTGCATTGATTCATATTGTCATATCATATACATGCTTGGTTTGTTTGTGTGCCTCACTTGTGTTTAACCAAGAGAGCTTCATATAGTGCCTCAACTCTTGTTCAGAGGAATCAAGAGGAGTTAGTCCAGAGCCCTTCACCAGGAATTCGGCTACTATCTTTGGTTACACTAAGTGTGTTGCAATTAAATTTTAATTTTCGCATTGTTGTTCATAAATTAGCCGCACACCTATTCACCCCCCTCTAGGTGTACTTTCAGTAAGGACACAAACATGAGACACAGACATGACACAGACACGGACACGGACATAAACATGACGCGAATCACACGACACGGATATGTAGCACGGACATATGACACCCACACGGACACAGATATCTATATGAAGTAAAGACACAATCACAGGACAGGGACACGAAACGGGCACAGACACAATCACGGAGCACAGACACGGACACAGATCCAAGCAACTCTAGATTCTGGCTCAATAAACACGAAACGTTACCTGTCTTAGAACTAATTTCTGATACAAACAACTGATGATTTTGAACATGTGGTCTTCATAGACTTTTTGTTCATGTCAGTAGTTAATTTGTATCTTTTGTGGTTATTGCAAGTAATGTACAGTGATTGTTGGATTATCCGTTTGCATCGTAAAGTTGGACATGTAAACGTGTTGTGTGTATTTTGACTAATATTTTGGTAATACATTCCTTTGTTCTGTGGGCCACAACTGCCCTACGTAGACTTGGAGAACACGGGGGAGGTGTTGCCGAAATTTAGTATAAATACACATAACACGTATATATCTCCAGCTATACAATGTAATTCTAAAAAGGATAAGACCCATCACCCTAAATCCTAAACAATATTCTTGAACGCGGACACGGACAAAGACACGGACACGACCAAATGAATCCTCGATTCTCATTCAATAAACAACGTACATTACCCATGTCCAAACTAACTCTAATCACAATATACAACTATTTTACATATTTATTACTTATTGTGTAACAGTGCCTATATATCCTCTAGTAAACAATGAAGTGGTACAGGAGTTGGGTAAACTTGGAGAAAACAAATGTGAAATACAGAAATGGATGTGAAGAGTTTATAAAATTGGCTTTTCACCATTTGGCCATTAATAATAAAATAAGTTGTCTGTATAGGGATTATAAAAACAAAAAAATGCTTGAGAAGGACAACGTTACGTTCCATTTACTAACTAAGAAGTGGCATCAAGATTACGCGGCATTTGCATAATGAACCAAGACAACATCCCCCACCAAATAGAAGTGATAGTGATGACCAAGGTCCTGGTGATGATGTTTACTATGATGGTGTCGACTATCACGGATTTCTAAGTTTACTTTTACGTAATCCGGTCGATGAGGGCTCTAGTGATCCGACCGACGATAGTCCAAATGATGCTCCTCCTTCGGAGACTGATGATTTTTGTGAGAAGGTTAAAAATTGCATGCTCCACTATACCCATGCTGTAAGAACTATTCTAGACTGTCGTTATAATAGAGTTGTACCTCATCAAATCAAGGGGTAAGAAGACGGTACATTTATTGAAGAATGCATTTCTGGACATAAACCTACCAGATTCTTTTTTACGAGACTAAGAACTTATTAGAGCATTGGGTTGTGATTACAAGAAGATTGATGTGTGCCAAAATGATTGCATGTTGTTCTGGAAGCAAGACAAACGCTTGGATGCTTGTAAAGTGTGCAATGAGCCTAGATGGAAACCTAGTAAGGCTTCTTCATTGGAAAAAAAAAAGGAAAAAAAGTTTCTAAAAAGTTCTGAGGCATTTTCCACTGATTCCAAGGCTCCAAAGGCTCTATACGGTGGAGAGCACCGCAAAGGATATGAGGTGGCATGCAGAGGAGCGTCATGACGATGGGATCTTAAGGCACCCTGCTGATTCAGATGCATGGAAAGAATTTGATAATAAACTTGTGGAGTACTCGTTGGAGCCACGTAATGTTAGGCTAGGGTTGGCAACCAACGGATTTAATCTATTTGAAAACATGAATATCAATTACAATACACGACATGTCATTTTAATGATTTACAGCCTACCTCTGGAATTGTACATGCAGCGATCTTACATGATGATGTCACTGCTTATTGAAGGTCCTACAGGTTCAAAACAGAACATCGACGTCAACTTGCAGCCATTAATAGATGAGTTGAATATATTATGGGGTCAAGGGATATCAACTTAGGACGCGTCCATAAAATAATACTTTCGGATGCGAGCAAACCTTATGTGGGTGATTAATGACTTCCCTGGTTATTCTATCATGTCCGCTTGGAACACACCAGGCTATCTTACTTGTCCTAATTGTGTAGAGAACATCGTATCTGAATGGCTGTACAAATCAAAGAAAATTTGTTATATGGGGCATGAACATTTCAGAGAGATCCTCCGCCAGCCCTGGCTACAGGGCAGGATATCTTATCAAGCGTAGATAATCTCAACGTCATATTTGGGCTGAATTACAAGAACCCAACAGACACACAATGGAGGAAAAAGAATCTTTTTTGAATTATCATATTGGAAAGATAATTTAATTCACCATAATTTGAATTTAATACACACGAGAAGAATGTTGGCGAGGTATTGCTTAAGTGGCTAGATGCTCAAAAACAAGAAGTTTATGACAATGCAAAGGAGAACATTAAAAAAATAAAGCGCCCTCCAAAAGTACTAAGTGCATCAACATCCGGAGGTCTGCGACATCCCTTGTGTGTTTCGAAATTGCATAAATATCATCAGATATCCTCTGTCTAGAGCAAAGCAATGTGCGCTGTTCTAGGTGGCATGAAGGTTTTGAGTGAATATTCTTCTAATATTACATGTTGTTTTAATTCAGAGAAGATTGTGGGACTAAAGAGTCATGACTATCACGTACTAATGCAGTAGTTGCTTCCAATAGCAATTCGCAATGTGGGGTTGCCAAAGCAGATGGTTGATGCAATAATAGAGTTGAGTGATTTATGACGATTGTGCTCCAAAGACAACAAGGCGGAAGATTTTGAGAAGTTGCAAACTGACATTGGTCCAATTCTATGCAAACTTGAGGAGAAGTTTCCATCTGCGTTCTTCATGGTGATGATTCACTTGACAGTTCATTTAGCTCTATAAGTCACCTAGAGAGGGGTAAATAGGTGACTAGCTAATCTAATGCAAAAGAAATGCGAAATTAAACTAATTATGCAAAGTAAAGCTATTATGCAAACACACAAAGTATAACATAAGAATGTAGTCGAATTCTCGGTGACGATCTCTGAACTATCTCCTCAAGATTTCTCTAAATTAAGAGTTGAGTTGCCACTATGGCTCTCTTGGTTGAATATAAGTGTGAGCAAACAATCCCAAACATATAACAATTAAGCATAAGTATATCAAGCATATAAAGATATGAATAATATAAGCATGTAAGATGTAAAAACACAAGTGAGAGAAAGATGAGCAATCGCAAACACGGGAGAATTATTTCGAGATTCAAACACACTTGTTCTACGTCCCCGCCTTCAACACTATGAAGGATTTTCATTAGAATCGATCTCGCAAGATCATTCGGTGCCACAACACTTACAACGAGTTTACACTAGAACTCTTGGACTCACAAGTCCCTCACTTGTTCCCGCAAGAACAACACAATACGAACTCAAAAGTTCGCCAAGGCCGCACCTCTACAACACTCTCCAATAAAAGGGGTGGAACACTTGTGATCACTTCTATTGATCACAAAAACAACTCTCAATACAAAAGCTACCATAAGATAAATATGGTAATGAAAAGCTCAAGCTTGTGTGAGAAAAACTTGAATATATTTGAAGGTGAAAAACTCAAGAAAGCTTTTGGCAAAATCAAGAGATTCACTCTTGAAAAACTCATTTGGATTTGGAAATGAAAGCTCTCTAAAAACTTACTTAGAAACTCTTGAGAAGAGCTCTAAAAAATAGCCTAAAAATCTTACCCAAAAATCTGGCCAAAAGTCTCATTTATAGAGGCATCAGAAAACTAGCCGTTATAGGCCAGATTGGCCTGTTGGTCACCGACAACGGTGATATTTATGACCGTTGGGGTTGTCGGTCGACCACCCGGTCGACCGTACCCAGGTCTTGACCTGTCGGTCGACCAATCGATAAACCGAGGCAAGAACCAGAGAGCACTGCTCTCTGGCCGATCGATCGACAACCCTCACGCTAGGCTTGTGCACGTTGCCTGTGCACATCGATCGATCGCACAGTCGACTGACTTCTGGTTCGATCGATCGGTCAGTCGACCGTAAGAAACCCAAGTCTGGGATTTAAGAGATTTAAAACTTGGTCTTTTAAAAAACCTAAATATTATTTAAATCCCATAAAAATTCATAAAAATGTGTGTATATGAGCTTGAGCAATCCACAACTAATCTATCCTTTACAGTTTATCTAAAGACAAAATCTTAACACTTACAAATATGGTACAAGTCTTGAATATCTTCTCTTAAAAATCTTTTTTTCCTTTTTCTTGGTCCAAACCTTGATTCAACGAGCTACACTCCTCTTGAATACTTCATGCGATCTTGATGCGTGAGCTGTTGAATCAACACGTGCTAGTTTTAAAACTTAACTTCGAATCTTTTGTTGAAGTTAAACACAGACAAAGATCTTGATCAAATATTTGAAATTATATAAACACAATATCATTAGTATTATAACTACATGAGTTAATCATCATCAAACTAGAGTGATGGGCCTTTGGGCCAACAATCTCCTCCTTTTGATGATGACAAAACTCATAGAGTTATATATGCATGGATTAAAGATAAGCTTCATAGAAGCTCCTCTTTAACTCATGCATAGCAAAACAATAAGGATATTCAATAAAAGCTCATAAACAAAATAAACATATATACATAAACAATAAAATATTAAACATGCATATATAAACTCTCTAAATTATTCTCCCCCTTTTTATCAATTCATCACAAAAGGGGTGAAGATAAACAAACAATATAAATGTATATGTGATATACATTCATGAAGAGGAGAGACGTTAAGTTAGCTCCCCCTGCATACATGCATTACATGGAGAAGGGATGACTAAACCCTAACTCACATAAGCATAATATATATTGTATAGACGGAGACGTTAAGCTCCCCCTACACACGTGTATCATAAAGAAGAGAGGTCAAGCTCCTCAATATGTAAAATACACTCAACATGAATCTATATATAGAGGAGATGTTAAGCTCCCCTTGTATATAGGCAATATATATTAAACAAATTTTAAAAAAATTTGAAATCACTTTTAAAACAAATTTTAAATTTTCTTGAAGTCAACAAAATGAATTATGATACCAATGAAATCAAATTGTAATTAACAAAATAAATGTAGGTACCACTTGTAGATAAATAAAAATTTTAAGATACCAATAGTAGATTTTGATACCAATTGAAATTGAAACAAGAAGTATATTTTGATACCAAAAAATACCATTAAAATCAATGCATAAGTTTGTAAAGATACCAAATAACTTTTAGAATAAAGTCAAGATTAGCACAAACAGTTTATGCTTAAAATGTATGGCATTGTAAAATTGGCACAATTTAATCATATATATGTATGAAAAAAGAAATACCACTTGAAATTTGAAGCATACATATATGAGAAAAACTAGTATAAGTATACAAAAATGAAATAACATGAAAATTATGTGTATAACTCATATCATCCGCCCTAATCATGCAGAAGATAAAAGAAACAGTCAATATGGCACACAAGGCATGGTCGCCCAACCAACCGACCTTAAAGGATAGAAGTTTTCAAAAAAATAAGATTTGAAAATAGTTGTACATTGAAAACAATACCAAGTGAAGAATAGATAACTAGATTAAAATAGTTTTTGAAAAATTAGTTAAAGATCCTTCAGAACATGAAACTAAATCATATATCCCATGAAGGCATGTTTAATACACTTGACGCTCAAGATCTATAAAGCATAAAAACATGTGCTCATGAAAACAAAATCATGAGTAAACATAAAGATGAGTGTACAAAAATCATATAATAGACCTAGTCATGAAGATAAATCAGTAAGGCTCAATACAAAAACCCATATCAGATTCTTTTTCATAAAACATGATATATCATATAAACATGTAAGAATCATCAAAAGTAGAACATATAATGTACATCAAATAACAAATGAGTTTAATAGAGCATGTAAAGTATATAACTCAAAAATTGTACATGTATAACACAAGTATTAATAAAATTTGCATATCAACATGAAATAACATATAAATCATAAAAACATGAATCAATCGAAGGAATAGGCATGTACATCTATTTTAAAAATTTTTTAACAATACATGCATAGCTAACAACCAATCAACTCACCATTAAGTACAGAACACATATGATTGAGTCTAGGTCACTACATTAGCATATAAACATTTAAAACATTTTAAAGAGGAGGAAGAAATGGTTACTAAACCAATGTAGCCAATTCATTTCTCCAAGACATAAAGTGGTCCTCCGAACATGCTTCCTTGATAGCGATGCATCCAATGTTGTGTTCATTAAACTCCATGGCATCCACTATCAAGACATCAACCCTCTCATCTTTTGTGAGAGCTCACACCTATATCAAACAAAAAGGTGAGAATTTTGGTACCCATATCTTTTTAGGTCCACGAGGGTTAGCATCATAAGGAACTCAAACATTTTTATTTACAAAATTTAAAACATATATTTTATCAAAATAAAATTTTGCAAAATGGCCTTTGCGGCCACAATGTGTACATTTGTACACTCTAGCATACATAGATGAGTGAGTGTGAATATGGTGTACATGTGATGTATGCCATGGGGTATATGCATGCATGTGTGGAACTTGTTTCTTACGAAACATAAATTCTAATCTATTATGATTAAATACACATTAGCTCAAAGTGGAGCCCAAAAAATCAATGTTCCTCTTCAAAAAACATGTCATCATTAATTTTAGAAGAAGAAATATGAGCATGAGAAATAAAATCATTTTCCTTTTTAGAAATAGAAATCTTTTTTTCTTTCAAAACATTTTTCCTTTCGGTGAGTCATTTTTTTTAAACTATTTCAAATTTATTTTGAAAATAACCTTTTTCTTTTAAAATAGAATCATTTTCATTTTTCAAACTTTTATTTTCCTCCTTTAACAAATCATATTTCTTAAGAAGTTGTTGACAAAATAATGCAAGCTCATCATATGGCATGTCAACATCTTCATCAAGCTCTGAGTCAGAATTTACCTCAAGGGGGTCATCCCCTTAGAACATGTAGCACATGTTGGAAGCATCACTTCTATTATCTGAGTCACTCTCTTTTTCATTTGGCGTTTGTTCCCCAAGAGAGCAAAGAGTATTTCAAACTACAAAAGCCAAATTAAGATTAGAAACCCTAAATAATAATCATCATTTAGGGTTGACTTTAGAGCATGAATGGCTTTTGCATAAGCCTCAAGATTTTTGCTATTTAAAAGTAAGAATCTTTAATGGTGGCAAAATAAACATGAATACCTAGAGCTTTTAGGTACATGGATATCTTAGTTTTTCAAGTTTTGATGTTAAGAATGTCAAACATAGGAGATGTCATTATATCCATGTGTGTGTAAACAAAATATCGTGATTAGCCAAAATGAGAATCTTTAACTCAAGGTTATTGATCCAAATCAAGAGCACCAAGCTCTGCTACCAATTGTAAGTCACCTAGAGGGGGTGAATAGGTGACTAGCTAATCTAATGCAACATAAATGTGGAATTAAAACTAATTATGCAAGCTAAAGTTATTATGCAAACACGCAAAGTTAACACAAGAGTATAGCCGAATTCCCGGTGACGGGCTCTGGACTATCTCCTCAAGGTTCCTCTAGATTAGGAATTGAGGTGTCACTATGACTCTCTTGATTGAATACAAGTAGGAGCAAACAATCTCAAGCATATAATAATTAAGCACAAGTATATCAAGCATATAAAGATATGAACAATATATGCATGCAAGATATAAAAACAAAAGCGAGAGAGAGATGAGTAATCGCAAACACGGAAGAATTATTTCGATTTCGAACACACTTACTCTACGTCCCCGCCTTCAACACTATGAAGGATTTCCACCAGAATCGATCTCGCAACACACTCGGTGTCGCAACACCTATAACGAGTTCACACTAGAACTCTTGGACTCACAAATTCCTCATTTGTTCCCGCAAGAACAACACAATACGAACTTACAAGTTTGCCGAGACCGCACCTCTACAACACTCTCTAATACAAGGGAGTGGAACACTTGTGATCACTTCTCTTGATCATAAAAATAACTCTAACTAACAAAGCTCCTATAAGATAGATATGGTAATGAAAAGCTTAAGCTTGTGTGAGAAAAACTTGAATAGATTTGAAGGTGAAAAACTCAAGAAAGATTTTGATAAAATCAAGAGATTCACTCTTGAAAAACTTCTTATGATTTGAAAATGAAAGCTCTAAAAACTTGCTTGGAAACTCTTGAGAAGAGCTCTAAAAAATAGCCTAAAAAAGAGCACTGCTCTCTGGCCGGTAGACCGCTCGGTCGACCGGGGCCAGATCTAGAGAGCAATTTCTCTGGATCGATCGACCGCCCGGTCAACCAACCCTCACGCCAGGCTTGTGCACGTTGCCTGTGCATATCAATCAACTACACAGTCGACCGACTTCTGGTTCGGTCCATCGGTCAGTCAACCGCCAGAAGCCCAGGTCTGAGTTTTAAGGGATTTAAAACTTGGTCATTTAAAAAACCTAAAATATTACTTAAATCCCATAAAAATTCACAAAATGTGTGTATATGAGCTTGAGCAATCTACAACTAATCTATCCTTTACATTTTATCTAAAAATAAAATCTTAACACTTACAAACATGGCACAAGTCTTGAATATTTTCTCTTAAAAATCTTTTTCTCCTTCTTTTCTTGGTCCAAACCTTGATTTAACGAGCTAGACTCCTCTTGAGTACTAGATGCGATCTTGATGTGCGAGCTCTTGAATCAATACGTGCTAACTTTAAAACTTGACTTCGAAGCTTTTATTGAAGCTAAACACCGACAAAGATCTTGATTAAATATCTGAAACTATATAAACACAAGATCATTAATATTATAGCTACATGGGTTAATCATCATCAAAACTAGAGTGATGGGTCTTTGGCCCAACAAGCTCAAGAAGCGAGGGTTGGAGGTTGTGTACACTATCAATATATGTATCCTATCGAAAGGTGTGTGTATATATCCTATGTACGAAATATACATTAATTGATCATTGTAATTAATTTAAATCTTATATAATTAACATGTCATAAATTTTCTGTTAGTCTTAGGTACTTGAGTTATTTAAAATCCTATGTACGAAACAAGTGGCGGCCAGAGGGTTCAAAAGCTGAATGTTACGTCACAGAGGAATGCCTAAGTCACTACTCGCGGCATATGGAGAGTAGTGCAGACCAAGAACAACCACGATGTCAAAGAAGAAATCCCCCGACTTTCTATTTTCTCAGTTCCTGGTGAATATAGTGTCTTCTTACTTCAGTACAGGACACTCACGTATGCTGAAATGCCCAGTGTTTATAATCATTGCTTGTTTAACTGTGATGAAATTAGCCCTTATATTGAGTACGTTACACTATATAAATTTCAAAATATTGTAAATATCAAAAATTGTGAATTATCTCAACATGTCATATATATCTTACAGACAACATCAGGAAATCATTAAGGACAGATTCTCAATGAGAGCTTCTAACTATAAATGGCTTATTCAAAATGCACATGATAAGAAATTCTGAAGATGGTTCTGCGAACATGTAAGTGTTATCAACAATTATTTTCGCATAGTTTTATTCTTATAATTTTGTGAAATAACCTTGTTTAACTAAATAGGCTACACGAGAGACGGGAATAGAAGCAGATCTTTTAATTTTGTCTTAGTCTCCCGAATTTAAAGTCAAGACATGCAAAAGTTTTGATATATAAGGTTTAAAATTTTGCACAAACTCATCCGAAGAGTCTAACTGTACTCAGAATAGCGGAGTTTTCGTCATGACGACGACGACAAGCTAAGCAAATATGCATGATACTAACCCGAGAGAAGGAGTTATTACTTGTTACGGGGTAATTAAAGATATCATTGAACTATCATTCAATGAGGGGCGCAGGAAGATCGTTTTGTTGGAGTGTGACTGGCCTAATAACAACAAGAACAAAACAGACAAACATGACTTCACACTTGTCGACTTTACAAGGCCAAATAAGAAAACTTGTCCCTTCATTCTACCTTCTCTGGTATTGCAATCATTCTTCGTGTCGGATCATTAGATAAGCCTTGGATGGTGCCTATTGTCACAAAGCCAAGAGATATATTCAATTTAAGTACCGAAGGTGAATGCTTGGAGGTAATACCTATCCGAAATGATCCTAATGTGGCGTCTTCTACTGACCGTGTTGACCCTATAGAAGAGTAACAATTCGCAATGTATTCTGATTTCTTCCACTTTAATTTTAATTATATATTTGATTTTTCAATGTAATATATTAATGTACGACTGCTCTTACTTTTTTTCTGGAGATGATCTAGTTGCATATATGTACTTTATTTCTGAAGATGAGCTAGTTGCATGTATTGTATGACTGCTTAAATTTATGTGTTGTGCACTTTATTTTCTGTTTTGACTTATATATATCTATTGTACTACTGCCTAATTTTATATCTGAGTTTATAATTGTAAAACACAAGTCTTCTAAATGGCAGCATCATCCTCCAGCCATTCTAGGAGGAAAACCAGGCCGATTGGCCCGATCCAGATTGACGGTGATGGTTGCCCGTTTGGCCCTCACTACGATGCACTCTCAGATCACATTAGCCGCCATGTCTGCCACTGCGACGAGTTCTCTCCGGCTCTGACTTGGCCTGACCACAAGAACTTAAGAAGAGTTGAAGCATTATATCATCAGTTGGATGTAAGTTGTGTTATACTTTATTGAGATTTTATGTTTATATTTATGCTTTATAGATTTTAATCTAACTGACATTGTGCTAAATGCAGGGTGATTTTTCATTGCCGGCTTGAAATGACACGGGAGATATTCCAAGGAAGTTTCGCAAGTGGTTCAACAATAATGCCAGGAAGAAGTGGAACGACAACAAAAATCGTTCCCTTCGTCGTACTTTTGTTCGCTTCCAGGGATCTATAGTTGATGCTATTGCATTGCAGCTGGAGAGAGTCGACAGTGAAATCTAAATGAACCTCTTGTCGGCATATGAAAAGAACAGGCAGGACGACGGGAGCGGATTGGTAAAATTAAAAATTTTGACCTCCTCATATATTATTATCCATTTAATTCACTGATTTGTTTTTTTTAAATTTGTAGTCGAAGAAGGAAAAATGTAAGGCATCTCGCGCTGCAAATGACTTACCCTATAGGATTGGTAGAGACGCTCTTTCTGTGTGGAAAAGCAAATTTGTAAGTATAAATTTATATTTATTTAGTTTTATAACATATTTGCTTTTTACCTTCCATTTATTTTTTTAAATTTCTTACATTTTAATAGAGAGAGGCCCATGGAAGGGAGCCGAACACAAAAGAGATCTACAACAAAGAATTTCTGAAGATAGATGAGCTTGATGCTCCTGAGGGTGAGCTTCCTCTGACCCACATCTGGGGAAAGCCAGTCTCTGTCGATGCTATGTCTATTGGTGTAAATATTTAAAGATTAGTTTATATATCCTTACATTTATTTGAAACTGATAGACATCTAATTTCACTTATAATATATTTGTAAATTTTCAACTCCAACTCGAGAAGAATTATGACACGGTGGTAGCAGATGGCAGCGACGAGAGCACTACCAGTACACGAGCAGTAGCATAGACATTTGGACGTGTCACCAGGCTTGGGATGCACGTGGATTTTCCCAGAGTCACCAGGCCCAATAGGAGGAATCCCTACACCGTCCAGCCTGAGCAGTAGGTTGAGACCATAAGGCAGGAGTCTGAGGCCATAAGGCAGCAGTCGGAGTCCAACTGACAGAGGATTGCAAGTCTTGAGGCTACTCAGAAAGAGATGCAGCCATTATGGGCCCAATTTGCGGTGAGTCAACAAAACACCGGGCAACCTAGCGAGGGCGATGACACTGGTGACAGAGAGAACGATGAGTCTTAGGTGATATTCCTTGTATTGATTTGAATTTTATAAAATACTTTGACATATGCACTTTGAATTTATGCTTTATATATTACACTGCTTGGTGAATTTTTAAGTTTTGATATAATCTGATTTATGTGATATATGCACATTGATATGACATACTTTGATATATATGTGATACGGTGTGATATATGTGATACAGTACGATATATGTAATACGATGTAATATGTATTGGTTTGAAATTATTTATTGGTTCATATTTGTAGATATGTATTGTGGATTTTAATTGATGCTACAGTTTTTTAAAAAAAATTAATACAAATTGCGTCGAAAATATAATTTGACGCAATTGTAGGTCAAACATTGCGTCGAATAATGATTATTCGACGCAATTGTTGGTCAACAATTGCGTCAAAAAACAAATTCAACTCAAGCTGTTGAAACTGATGGTATTTTTATGCCAGTTTTTTTTCACAGTTTATGCAGATAAGGAAGCTGACAAATTGCGTCGAAAATTTTATTTTTTGATGCAACATTTGACCTATAATTGCGTCGATTATTTATTTTCAACGAAAATTGTAGCAACGGGTCATATTTTTATACCAAAAATTTTCAGATTGTGAACAGTCGTTGAAACTGGATGTCTCGTCGAAAAATATATATGACACAATAATTAATTTTTTTAAAAAATAAAATACAAAATGCGTCCAATATTCGACGCAATATTTAAAATATAAAAAATAATTAAAAAAATAATTCCATCGAAATTCGACGCAACAGTAAATTTGCATCGAAAATTCGACGCAAGATTTGCGTTGAGGTCATCTGCGTCAGCTATTTTCGACGCAACTTTTCGACGCAATCTGTAAATTTTTGACGCAAAATGTCAATATTCGACGCAAATTTTCGCACAATCGGACAGACTTTCTTGTAGTGGGAGACATGTGGGAAGTAGTAGCTATTGATGAAATCATTGCCTCTAAGGCCGATCAAACAATCGCCACATTCACTTGCCTCCTTGCCTCTTTAGCACCCATAAGAAAGCTCAATCACTCTTGGTATTCTTTGAAGTTTTGTAGTTGCTTCCCCATTTAAAAAATCTCCCTACGAAAACAAAAACATGTCAGAATATATTGAAGATGTTGGGTTTGGGTCTATACTTTTTTATTTTTAAATATAAGCTATAACTTGATGCAAAAGGAAGTTGAACCTCAAACCTCTTGCCCACTGTAAAAATTGTTTTACCATTGTTCGACAGTGACATTTGCCGGGGTTATACTTATGAGTGAGGGGAAGCAACTAGGGTTTTCAGTGTAATTGTCCAACAATTCTACAACACCGAGATTGGGTCCTTTTACCTTCTTTGGGAGGTGATTCTTGTAAGTGGGATAGTGGATTTGGGGCTGGTGAGGTAACCTTAGATTTTTGGGCTTTTTATTAAAAATCTTATTTAAATAAATAGTTAGAAAAAAAGATATCTTCCCAAAATATTTATCAAAACCAACCTATTACATGCCACGTCGGTGCAATGTCTGTTTTGGCGTCGCCAACGTGGCGCTGGTGGCAGTTGGGAGTTAGTTTTCAGGTTCGGGTTTTCAAAACTCGAACATGTGTTACTGTGAATTTTTATATTTGGGTTTCTAAATCCCCATCTAGAATTTCAGTACCAAGTTTGCAACGCTCTCTGGTTCAGATTTTCAAAACCCGAACTCTTCGACAACATTCGTTTTGCATCCCTCCCTGGTTCGGGTTTCTAAAATCTGAGCTCTTTGACATCTTTGGTTGCGCAACGCTCTCTGTTTTTGGTTTTCGAAACCCGAACTCGAGATGGGATTTACTGCCACCCAAAACCCGAACCCATTAATTTTTCACTTAAGTTTTTACCATTTCATTTAACCCTCTCTCCTATGTCCCGATCACTTTGAAGCAACCTGTCACGTCCCGCTTCCAAAAATATGTAAAAACGGAGTCGCGACGAGGGTCGGCGACGTACACACGCGAGGAAAATACCTCACGTATATACGCTAAGCCTAAAGTAACCTGACCAAGTTATGAAAGTCTACTATGATAAATTAATATCACTACAATACTTCATATGGATGACCGCACATGATACCATATGAATACAGAAAAAAAATAATGACTGATAGTAATGTATAGAGAATCAAAGAAACTACAGAATTAACAAGAATAAAAAGGAGATAATAATACCAGAATGGGTAGAGAGAAACTCCAGCTCCTCGCAACATGTCCGGTCTCATCGTACACCTGATCAAAAAGTAAAACATCCAATATCTGGACGTGCAAATTTAGGGTCGTCAGAAAGCGACCCAATGAGTGTGTAAAATAAAGGGAGGTGCACGTACATATAACGTGTGAGTATATGATAAAACTATAAAAAAATATAATAGGTAAGAGACAGTATGCATATCATCAATGAACAATAATAAAATCAAACTGAAACAAAATTAGATGTATAACCAGGTCATGTGTACTATCGGGTCATGAGTATAATCAGATGTCTATCATATCATGCATGTATCTGGTATCTACAATCAATCACAATATATCATGAACAGTTTATAATTATTATATCAGCGAACACCAATTACCACCTGTAATAGATGCATCCCATGCTATCCTATCACACGAGTCAACCGAGGTCTTAAGTTATCGAAACTGGTCGGCTAAAAATATTATCCATGCTTTAAGTGGGTCCCGTACATACCCAGAACCACGACCTCAGTTTCCTGGCACTGAACTAGGCAGTACTGCTAGATACTCAGTAATAGTAACAGTAATCTCACTGTCAAAGCAGTGGAACAATAACAGTACAGATGGGATGTCAGTCATTCCCCAGGAACCCTGCAGTGGACCCCTAGTCGGCTGCACAACCGGTATCCTAAGTCCACTCAAAATACAGACGTTGTCTCCTCCATCAATTTTCCTAATCCCAGTATAAGTTATCCATTTACATTATTATTCAATTCTGTTAAAATAATCAATACTTATGTTACCTAAAATACGGGGCTATAAAGTGACAGTAACGCTACAGTATAACAGTCAATAATAATCGTATACACGGTGAACAGTAACAGGATAAACAGTAATAGTAACCATGTATACGATGAATAATGATTGTACATGGTGTTACGGTCTAATAATACTTTTTAAGTGATTTTAGTAACTGAAGTAATACAGTAACAAGTTGGGTATTGTTCAATAGACAGTCTCATCTAGAACTGATCAACCTCTCCTCCACTCCTACTAGAAATAACAGTAATTGATCTATCAACACTGAATCACAATAGTCATTTCGAACATTAACTATTAAGTCTGTATCCGATACCGTAAACCATGAGTCCAACAAATCGATAATCAGTTCTCTCATCCTATCGAACAATTCTGATCCTCTAAGTCACTAATAACTGAGATCAAATAGTAATTCTATCAAACTCTGAATATATTTCATCACCGATATTAATGAATTCACTCTCACAATAATTTTATCTCTATAACTGGGTATCAATAATAATAAGGAATCAATTATGAATAGCAGTCTATTGATATTCTCGAGATCAACAAAAAACAACGAATACCAAGATCACAAATAAGAATGGAACATCTGTTGGCCCAATGGCCTTCCACTCTAGTTTTGATGATGATCAACACTCATGTAGTTATGTTTACTAATATTCTTGTGTTTCTAAGTTTCAGATCATTAACAGGATATTAGTTGGTGATTAGCTTCAACAAGATGATTAGAAGCTATTCATGATGATTCCGGTGCCAAAAGCTTAAGATCATACCTTCGCACTTGGAGAATCACGGAGTTTTGGAGCAAGTCTACTTGAAGATGAAGATCGTCAAGAAGACTTAGGTATCTAGTTTAGAGTTTGTGTTTTAGATCCATTTGTAAAGCTTAGTATAGTTGATATGCTCAAGTACACAAAACACACATGTTTTATGATTTGATATTTGATTTTTATGAATAGTTGATCAAAACAAGTTTACATATATTATATGTATAGTAGATGTTTTCTATTTATACATACATGCTTAACTTATAGACAAACTTATTTTGACTATCCTATTCATGTTTTGAAAAAATCTAGTATGATAAAATACAAGTTTTGTTTATGATAAAAATACAAGAGTTGGTTTTTGGTATTTCTATCATGCATATCCTTTAAACCAAAACCTTGTTATATGCTAGATATCAAAAACATAGATATTTCATTATGATTGTGTAGTGGATCATATCCATACACACTATGCTTTAATAAGTTCAAAATATCTTGTTTTTGTACTTTGTGAAGTTATGGAAAAATAAGTTTTAGAAAAACATATTTTTAGAAAAACAGTTTTTATTGTGATTAAAACTATTTAGTGGATTTACTGTGAATTTATGGGATTTTTATTGAGTGAAAAGACCTATTTTCAAATCCCGTATCTGTGCAGTTCTGCACTGTGCCTGTCAGGCCAGTACGGTCGACCGGACCGGTCGACCGCACCAAGGGCCGGTCGACCGGGCCGGTCGACCGATGTGCACAGACGTGCACGTCTGTTAGGCACAGTGGACGGTCGACCGGACCGGTCGACCGGGTTGAGAGCTCTGCTCTCGGGAATTTTCGGTCGACCGGACCGGTCGACCGCTGCTGCCCAACGGTCACATTTTTGACCGTTGGCGGTCGACCGGGCCGGTCGACCGGCAGTCTGTCAGACTGCCACATCAGCCTAACGGCTAGTTTTTCCTAGGGGCTATATATACCCCATTTCTCCATTGTTTTAGATAAGAATTTTTGAGCTAAAAATTTTCAGTTTTCTGAAGAGTTTAAAAGAGTTTTTAAAAGAGTTTTTAAGTCAAAAAGATCTCATCTTTATTTGTTTTGGGTTTTTGGAAAATCAAAGAAAAATAGGTTTTTGGGATTTTTGCTTAGATCTTCAATTCTATCATATTGCAAGTATTTTCCCAAAGATTTTTCTTTGTTGCTTGTTTTCAAAAACACTTGTTTCCACACTTGAGCTATCTTCTATCCTAGACTATTAGGATCTTGTTTTTGTGGAAAAAGAAAAGAGAAAAAGAAAGAGAAGAGTTTGAGGTTGTTTGTTGTAAACCTCTTTGTTGTAAACACCCTTTTATTTGTGAATCCCTCTTCGGTAGAGGTGATCGGGTGATTGAGTTGTATCCCTCAAGTGTGAGGTGATAGTGTTGGTTGTGAGCCTCTTCGGTAGAGGTGTTGTTTTTGTTGGTTGTTGTTGGCCTCGGTGGAGGTTGTATTGAGAGAGGAGTTAGGTACTCCTAGAGTTGTAAGAAATCCTCTTCGGTAGAGGTTCCCTCGGTGGGAGTTGAGATAGTGGAAATCCTACACGGTGGTGTAGGCGGGGATGTAGAGCAAGGTGCTCGAACCTCGAAACAAATCTTGGTGTTTGCGTATTGATCCATTGTCTCTCTAACTCTCTCTCATTTATATTGTGCAAAGCATCATACTTCATATCATCATATCATATTTGCTTGTGTTGAGCATAACTCATATTGCCATATCATATTGCTTGTGTTGCCTTGCATTATTTCATATTGCTATATCCTTTATTGCTTGGCTTGATTGTGTGTGCACATTGCTTGGATTGCTTGTGTGTGTGTGCCTAACTTATACTCATCCAACAAGAGCTTCACATAGCACCTCAACCCATTTCAAGGGGAATCAAGGGGAGTTAGTCCAGAGCCTCGCAAGGGGAATTCGGCTACACTTGTTGTATTGTATTAGTTTGTGCATAATTTGCATTAGCTTCCGCATTTAGCGCACTTAGTTTGCATTTAGTTTATTAGATTAGCACTTACACCTATTCACCCCCCCCCCTCTAGGTGTTTTTTCAATTGGTATCAGAGCTAGTGCTCCTGATACTTAGGCTTAACATCCTAGGAGTGATCCATTTGCTTGCTAATCTCATTTGCATTTGCTTGTTTGCACACATCTAGTTTATACCATGGACTTCATGACCCCACCTAGCTATGATCCTTCCAACATTGATATTTGGAAGTATAGGATGTCCATGTACCTAAAGACCCTAGGTTTGCATGTCTTCCTTGCCGCCACCAAGAGATGTTATCTTGGTGATGGTAATCATATAGGGGCCAATGCACAAGCCCTTGAGGCCATTAGAAGCACTTTATCTAAAGATTATCTTATGAGTGTTTCTAACCTTGATTCCGCTTTTGCAGTGTGGAACAAATTGACAACCACCAACACCTCCAAGCTTCAAGTCCAAATCCAACAAGAAGAGGAATCTAGTGGAGAATCCGAACCACAACAATGCTACATGGTCCAAGGGAATGACTCCCTTGAGGTACAATCGGAAACTCAACTAGATAGTAATGATTGTGCTAGTTCTTCAAATGATTATGTTGATCCCCATGCCTTAAATGAAGAACTTTCTATTGTTTGTGAAAAATTAATAGAAAAATATAATTTGTTGAAAAAGAAAAGTCTAGTAATTGAAAAAGAAAATAAGAGTTTACATTCTAGACTTGATATTGTTTTGCAAGAGAAGGTTGAGGTCTATAATGAAAGGGATTCATTGAGATCTCAATTAGAACTTGCACTTAAGGAAAATAAAGTTTTAAAATCTAAAAATGATTGTGAAAATCTTTTGAAGAAAAATGAAAGTTTGTCTTCAAAAGTAGATTTTGTTATAAAAGAGAATGTTGATTTAAAAAATAAAATTATTTCCATTTCAAATGAATTAAATGCTTGTTTGAAGAAAAATGAGGTTTTGCATAAAAAGATTGATGCTCATGTTTGCCATGCTAGTGTAGCCTCATCATCTAGACTACCTAATGCATGTACCTCTTCTTCTAAGATTAATGATGATATTTGTATGCTTAAGAAGAGAGTAGATTGTTTGGGCTCCACTATGAGCCAATGTGCCATGAACCACTCACGATTGGAAACCTTGGTTCGAAAGAAACAAGTTCCATCTTTTATGCATGCACACCCTTCACGGCATACACATGCTCCTCACGGACACACCCATCACCATATGTATGCTCATGTGTACACATGTACACATTGTGGACGTAAGGGCCACCTTGCTAAATTTTGCTATGATAGATTACATACTCCAAATTTAGCAAAGAACTTTGTTTGGGTTAGAAATGAGACTAACCCCCATGGACCCAAAAGAGTATGGGTACCAAAGACCACCCCTCCTATTATTTTTGATGTAGGTGTGGGCTCTCACATGACGTGAGAGTGATGACACCTTGGAGTGGATGCGTTCCGGACTTAAAGGAAATCTATTGGATGCATCACTTTCAAGGGAAGAGATGGTGGAGAGGACCACCAAGTTTTGGAGACGAGGAGGTTGCCTTCTAGGTTTGGTAACAATTCATAACTCCTTATTATTTGTTTACATGCTTTTAATATTCATTGTTTATAGCATGTTTTTATTGTCTATGGATTAGTATGTAAATGCCATGTTTATTAGATCCTTGACATACATGTATAGTATTTGAGATACACATGCTTATATGAATTCATATTTAGTGTTCTCACCGTTTGTTTAGCTATAATGTACATCATGAATCTAATACATGTGAATTTACATAATAATCATGTTTTAGTTTTATCATGATGATTTATTTTGTTTTGATGCTTCATGTTTTGAATATATGTTTAGATGTTTAGTTTTCATTAAGACTAGTTATATACTTGTACATAGAGTGGGCTACAAATAAATCTATGAATGTTTGGGCTTGATTGCTTATTTGAACCCATTACATGTGTTAATATAGTCTAGTTTTGATGATTCATACATTTCAAACTTGTATTCCATTTTTGAATGTGTTTTATGATTGTGTATTTCACTTCATGTATATGTTTGTATTGCCAAACTTTAAGATATACATGTATACCCCTTGAGTCATTTGTCTTTCATGCAAGTCTATATTTGGACTCAATTGTGTTTAGGGATATGTATGTATACTTCATGTTTGACAATTCATACATATACCTTGAAATGAGATTTGTTGTGATGAAAATTTAGTCTTTCATGTTTCAAGTATTTATGTTTAACTTCATGTATATGTCCATCTAGTTCAAACTAATCTTATACATATACATCTTTTTGAGCCACGTGCCTTAATGCATATATCTTGTGGACTCTTTATGTTTTGGATATGTATGTATACGTTAGTTTGTATTAGACATACATATGCCTTGAAGATTAGATAGTTTTGATGATTTCGTGTTTTAAAGAATAATTGAGCTTATTGCCTAATTTTCATATTTATGATCTTCATATTTTATTTGTACACTCACATCTATTACTTGCTCATGTTTTGTTTTCATGAGTCTTATTTATGCCTAATTGAATTTGAGTGTTTGATATGATGTGAATTTCATGTTTATGAAAAACAATTTTGTTTTATTCCTTACTTGAAGGATTTCGTGCTAGTTAACAAGTTTTCCATTTAACTAGTTGCGGTGTTCTTCATTTTGGTAGTGATTTTCAAACAAAACTACATTTTCAAATCTATCTTTGAAAACCCCTACCTTCAAGGGCGGTAGGATGGGAGATCATGTTCATGTATGCCCTAAATTGAAAATCTTTAAAACTTGAATTATGATTGGGTGGTAGATAATATGATGTATACACTTGAACTTATTGTTATGTCAATTGGTATCATTGAACTCTTTCAATTGGTATCATTTTGATCTTCTTGTATACTCATATATGTTTTGTATGTATGTATGCTTTAAATTCCAAGTATATCAATTTCTATTGGTATCTATCTTTCATACATATATATGTTTGTGTTTATGCTAGTGCTTGAGTTTCAATTTTGTTTAAATTGATTACTTTTAAATTGTTATCAAGACTATGCATGATTTTAGTTTGTATTTCATAAAGGAGGAGAAAATTTGATTTTGTATTTCAATTGGTATTTGTACTCCCACACTTTATGATTAAAAGTTGTTATTTTAAACATATGATATCAACATCAAATTATATGTTTTAAAATGAACAACTCTTACAATTGGTATCAATGTTTCTATGTAAAATCTTTTCAATTGGTAAAATATTTACAATTGGTATCATATTTAAGAAATTGAAAATTTGTTTTGAATACATTTAGTATCGAGATTCATGTTTTAGGAATTCAAGATTTATGTTTAATTACAATTGGTATCTCAAATGTTGTTTAAAGAAAATATTCAAAGTTTTGATTTGTATTTCCTATATGCAAGGAGAGCTTACATCTCTCTTACATATACATTCATGTTGAGTATATTATAAATTGAGGAGCTTGACAACTCTTCTTTATATGATATACGTGTGTAGGGGGAGCTTCACATCTCCTCTTATGCATTACATAATATGTGTTATGTGAATTGGGGCTTGTCATCCCTTCTTCATGTAATGCATATGTGTAGGGAAGCTAACTTAGCGTCTTCCTCTTCATGAATGTATATAGCATATAACATATATTGATTCTTGTTTATTGGTATCAAGATGCTTCATTGACATATTTTTAATTGATATCATGTTTGTAGTCACCCCTTATTGATTTTGTTTTTTTTGTTTTAGACAAAAAGGGGGAGAACATTGTTTGCATTGTTTTGATTAACAAAAAGGGGGAGAAAGATTTTTACCCCTCATTTTATCTATGGTTTTGATTGTTTACCCCTTTGTTGATGCTTGACAAAAAGGGGGAGAAAGATTTTGAGTTTTATATGCATGCTTATGTTTATGCATATATTATGTTTTAATCTCAAGAATATTAAGTTTAATTGATTTATAGAGTTTGCTTTGTAATCGGTATCTAGAGCTTATTTTGTTTTGAATATTCCATTTGATATCTAGAACCATTTATTGTTTATGCATACGCATGTTTCATGTTTAATATTCATTGCATATATTTATTGTTTATCCCTATGCATGAGTTAAGGGGGAGCTTCCTTGAAGCTTATCTTTAATCCATGCATATATAACTCCATGAGTTTTGTCATCATCAAAAAGGGGGAGATTGTTGGCCCAATGGCCTTCCACTCTAGTTTTGATGATGATCAACACTCATGTAGTTATGTTTACTAATATTCTTGTGTTTCTAAGTTTCAGATCATTAACAGGATATTAGTTGGTGATTAGCTTCAACAAGATGATTAGAAGCTATTCATGATGATTCCGGTGCCAAAAGCTTAAAGATCATACCTTCGCACTTGGAGAATCACGGAGTTTTGGAGCAAGTCTACTTGAAGATGAAGATCGTCAAGAAGACTTAGGTATCTAGTTTAGAGTTTGTGTTTTAGATCCATTTGTAAAGCTTAGTATAGTTGATATGCTCAAGTGCACAAACACACACGTTTTATGATTTGATATTTGGTTTTTATGAATAGTTGATCAAAACAAGTTTACATATATTATATGTATAGTAGATGTTTTCTATTTATACATACATGCTTAACTTATAGACAAACTTATTTTGACTATCCTATTCATGTTTTGAAAAAATCTAGTATGATAAAATACAAGTTTTGTTTATGATAAAAATACAAGAGTTGGTTTTTGGTATTTCTATCATGCATATCCTTTAAACCAAAACCTTGTTATATGCTAGATATCAAAAACATAGATATTTCATTATGATTGTGTAGTGGATCATATCCATACACACTATGCTTTAATAAGTTCAAATATCTTGTTTTTGTACTTTGTGAAGTTATGGAAAAATAAGTTTTAGAAAAACATATTTTTAGAAAAACAGTTTTTATTGTGATTAAAACTATTTAGTGGATTTACTGTGAATTTATGGGATTTTTATTGAGTGAAAAGACCTATTTTCAAATCCCGTATCTGTGCAGTTCTGCACTGTGCCTGTCAGGCCAGTACGGTCGACCGACCGGTCGACCGCACCAAGGGCCGGTCGACCGGGCCGGTCGACCGATGTGCACAGACGTGCACGTCTGTTAGGCACAGTGGACGGTCGACCGGACCGGTCGACCGGGTTGAGAGCTCTGCTCTCGGGAATTTTCGGTCGACCGGACCGGTCGACCGCTGCTGCCCAACGGTCACATTTTTGACCGTTGGCGGTCGACCGGGCCGGTCGACCGGCAGTCTGTCAGACTGCCACATCAGCCTAACGGCTAGTTTTTCCTAGGGGCTATATATACCCCATTTCTCCATTGTTTTAGATAAGAATTTTTGAGCTAAAAATTTTCAGTTTTCTGAAGAGTTTAAAAGAGTTTTTAAAAGAGTTTTTAAGTCAAAAAGATCTCATCTTTATTTGTTTTGGGTTTTTGGAAAATCAAAGAAAAATAGGTTTTTGGGATTTTTGCTTAGATCTTCAATTCTATCATATTGCAAGTATTTTCCCAAAGATTTTTCTTTGTTGCTTGTTTTCAAAAACACTTGTTTCCACACTTGAGCTATCTTCTATCCTAGACTATTAGGATCTTGTTTTTGTGGAAAAAGAAAAGAGAAAAGAAAGAGAAGAGTTTGAGGTTGTTTGTTGTAAACCTCTTTGTTGTAAACACCCTTTTATTTGTGAATCCCTCTTCGGTAGAGGTGATCGGGTGATTGAGTTGTATCCCTCAAGTGTGAGGTGATAGTGTTGGTTGTGAGCCTCTTCGGTAGAGGTGTTGTTTTTGTTGGTTGTTGTTGGCCTCGGTGGAGGTTGTATTGAGAGAGGAGTTAGGTACTCCTAGAGTTGTAAGAAATCCTCTTCGGTAGAGGTTCCCTCGGTGGGAGTTGAGATAGTGGAAATCCTACACGGTGGTGTAGGCGGGGATGTAGAGCAAGGTGCTCGAGCCTCGAAACAAATCTTGGTGTTTGCGTATTGATCCATTGTCTCTCTAACTCTCTCTCATTTATATTGTGCAAAGCATCATACTTCATATCATCATATCATATTTGCTTGTGTTGAGCATAACTCATATTTCCATATCATATTGCTTGTGTTGCCTTGCATTATTTCATATTGCTATATCCTTTATTGCTTGGCTTGATTGTGTGTGCACATTGCTTGGATTGCTTGTGTGTGTGTGCCTAACTTATACTCATCCAACAAGAGCTTCACATAGCACCTCAACCCATTTCAAGGGGAATCAAGGGGAGTTAGTCCAGAGCCTCGCAAGGGGAATTCGGCTACACTTGTTGTATTGTATTAGTTTGTGCATAATTTGCATTAGCTTCCGCATTTAGCGCACTTAGTTTGCATTTAGTTTATTAGATTAGCACTTACACCTATTCACCCCCCCCCTCTAGGTGTTTTTTCAATTGGTATCAGAGCTAGTGCTCCTGATACTTAGGCTTAACATCCTAGGAGTGATCCATTTGCTTGCTAATCTCATTTGCATTTGCTTGTTTGCACACATCTAGTTTATACCATGGACTTCATGACCCCACCTAGCTATGATCCTTCCAACATTGATATTTGGAAGTATAGGATGTCCATGTACCTAAAGACCCTAGGTTTGCATGTCTTCCTTGCCGCCACCAAGAGATGTTATCTTGGTGATGGTAATCATATAGGGGCCAATGCACAAGCCCTTGAGGCCATTAGAAGCACTTTATCTAAAGATTATCTTATGAGTGTTTCTAACCTTGATTCCGCTTTTGCAGTGTGGAACAAATTGACAACCACCAACACCTCCAAGCTTCAAGTCCAAATCCAACAAGAAGAGGAATCTAGTGGAGAATCCGAACCACAACAATGCTACATGGTCCAGGGAATGACTCCCTTGAGGTACAATCGGAAACTCAACTAGATAGTAATGATTGTGCTAGTTCTTCAAATGATTATGTTGATCCCCATGCCTTAAATGAAGAACTTTCTATTGTTTGTGAAAAATTAATAGAAAAATATAATTTGTTGAAAAAGAAAAGTCTAGTAATTGAAAAAGAAAATAAGAGTTTACATTCTAGACTTGATATTGTTTTGCAAGAGAAGGTTGAGGTCTATAATGAAAGGGATTCATTGAGATCTCAATTAGAACTTGCACTTAAGGAAAATAAAGTTTTAAAATCTAAAAATGATTGTGAAAATCTTTTGAAGAAAATGAAAGTTTGTCTTCAAAAGTAGATTTTGTTATAAAAGAGAATGTTGATTTAAAAAATAAAATTATTTCCATTTCAAATGAATTAAATGCTTGTTTGAAGAAAAATGAGGTTTTGCATAAAAAGATTGATGCTCATGTTTGCCATGCTAGTGTAGCCTCATCATCTAGACTACCTAATGCATGTACCTCTTCTTCTAAGATTAATGATGATATTTGTATGCTTAAGAAGAGAGTAGATTGTTTGGGCTCCACTATGAGCCAATGTGCCATGAACCACTCACGATTGGAAACCTTGGTTCGAAAGAAACAAGTTCCATCTTTTATGCATGCACACCCTTCACGGCATACACATGCTCCTCACGGACACACCCATCACCATATGTATGCTCATGTGTACACATGTACACATTGTGGACGTAAGGGCCACCTTGCTAAATTTTGCTATGATAGATTACATACTCCAAATTTAGCAAAGAACTTTGTTTGGGTTAGAAATGAGACTAACCCCCATGGACCCAAAAGAGTATGGGTACCAAAGACCACCCCTCCTATTATTTTTGATGTAGGTGTGGGCTCTCACATGACGTGAGAGTGATGACACCTTGGAGTGGATGCGTTCCGGACTTAAAGGAAATCTATTGGATGCATCACTTTCAGGGGAAGAGATGGTGGAGAGGACCACCAAGTTTTGGAGACGAGGAGGTTGCCTTCTAGGTTTGGTAACAATTCCTAACTCCTTATTATTTGTTTACATGCTTTTAATATTCATTGTTTATAGCATGTTTTTATTGTCTATGGATTAGTATGTAAATGCCATGTTTATTAGATCCTTGACATACATGTATAGTATTTGAGATACACATGCTTATATGAATTCATATTTAGTGTTCTCACCGTTTGTTTAGCTATAATGTACATCATGAATCTAATACATGTGAATTTACATAATAATCATGTTTTAGTTTTATCATGATGATTTATTTTGTTTTGATGCTTCATGTTTTGAATATATGTTTAGATGTTTAGTTTTCATTAAGACTAGTTATATACTTGTACATAGAGTGGGCTACAAATAAATCTATGAATGTTTGGGCTTGATTGCTTATTTGAACCCATTACATGTGTTAATATAGTCTAGTTTTGATGATTCATACATTTCAAACTTGTATTCCATTTTTGAATGTGTTTTATGATTGTGTATTTCACTTCATGTATATGTTTGTATTGCCAAACTTTAAGATATACATGTATACCCCTTGAGTCATTTGTCTTTCATGCAAGTCTATATTTGGACTCAATTGTGTTTAGGGATATGTATGTATACTTCATGTTTGACAATTCATACATATACCTTGAAATGAGATTTGTTGTGATGAAAATTTAGTCTTTCATGTTTCAAGTATTTATGTTTAACTTCATGTATATGTCCATCTAGTTCAAACTAATCTTATACATATACATCTTTTTGAGCCACGTGCCTTAATGCATATATCTTGTGGACTCTTTATGTTTTGGATATGTATGTATACGTTAGTTTGTATTAGACATACATATGCCTTGAAGATTAGATAGTTTTGATGATTTCGTGTTTTAAAGAATAATTGAGCTTATTGCCTAATTTTCATATTTATGATCTTCATATTTTATTTGTACACTCACATCTATTACTTGCTCATGTTTTGTTTTCATGAGTCTTATTTATGCCTAATTGAATTTGAGTGTTTGATATGATGTGAATTTCATGTTTATGAAAAACAATTTTGTTTTATTCCTTACTTGAAGGATTTCGTGCTAGTTAACAAGTTTTCCATTTAACTAGTTGCGGTGTTCTTCATTTTGGTAGTGATTTTCAAACAAAACTACATTTTCAAATCTATCTTTGAAAACCCCTACCTTCAAGGGCGGTAGGATGGGAGATCATGTTCATGTATGCCCTAAATTGAAAATCTTTAAACTTGAATTATGATTGGGTGGTAGATAATATGATGTATACACTTGAACTTATTGTTATGTCAATTGGTATCATTGAACTCTTTCAATTGGTATCATTTTGATCTTCTTGTATACTCATATATGTTTTGTATGTATGTATGCTTTAAATTCTAAGTATATCAATTTCTATTGGTATCTATCTTTCATACATATATATGTTTGTGTTTATGCTAGTGCTTGAGTTTCAATTTTGTTTAAATTGATTACTTTTAAATTGTTATCAAGACTATGCATGATTTTAGTTTGTATTTCATAAAGGGGAGAAAATTTGATTTTGTATTTCAATTGGTATTTGTACTCCCACACTTTATGATTAAAAGTTGTTATTTTAAACATATGATATCAACATCAAATTATATGTTTTAAAATGAACAACTCTTACAATTGGTATCAATGTTTCTATGTAAAATCTTTTCAATTGGTAAAATATTTACAATTGGTATCATATTTAAGAAATTGAAAATTTGTTTTGAATACATTTAGTATCGAGATTCATGTTTTAGGAATTCAAGATTTATGTTTAATTACAATTGGTATCTCAAATGTTGTTTAAAGAAAATATTCAAAGTTTTGATTTGTATTTCCTATATGCAAGGAGAGCTTAACATCTCTCTTACATATACATTCATGTTGAGTATATTATAAATTGAGGAGCTTGACAACTCTTCTTTATATGATATACGTGTGTAGGGGGAGCTTCACATCTCCTCTTATGCATTACATAATATGTGTTATGTGAATTGGGGCTTGTCATCCCTTCTTCATGTAATGCATATGTGTAGGGAAGCTAACTTAGCGTCTTCCTCTTCATGAATGTATATAGCATATAACATATATTGATTCTTGTTTATTGGTATCAAGATGCTTCATTGACATATTTTTAATTGATATCATGTTTGTAGTCACCCCTTATTGATTTTGTTTTTTTTGTTTTAGACAAAAAGGGGAGAACATTGTTTGCATTGTTTTGATTAACAAAAAGGGGGAGAAAGATTTTACCCCTCATTTTATCTATGGTTTTGATTGTTTACCCCTTTGTTGATGCTTGACAAAAAGGGGGAGAAAGATTTTGAGTTTTATATGCATGCTTATGTTTATGCATATATTATGTTTTAATCTCAAGAATATTAAGTTTAATTGATTTATAGAGTTTGCTTTGTAATCGGTATCTAGAGCTTATTTTGTTTTGAATATTCCATTTGATATCTAGAACCATTTATTGTTTATGCATACGCATGTTTCATGTTTAATATTCATTGCATATATTTATTGTTTATCCCTATGCATGAGTTAAGGGGGAGCTTCCTTGAAGCTTATCTTTAATCCATGCATATATAACTCCATGAGTTTTGTCATCATCAAAAAGGGGAGATTGTTGGCCCAATGGCCTTCCACTCTAGTTTTGATGATGATCAACACTCATGTAGTTATGTTTACTAATATTCTTGTGTTTCTAAGTTTCAGATCATTAACAGGATATTAGTTGGTGATTAGCTTCAACAAGATGATTAGAAGCTATTCATGATGATTCCGGTGCCAAAAGCTTAAAGATCATACCTTCGCACTTGGAGAATCACGGAGTTTTGGAGCAAGTCTACTTGAAGATGAAGATCGTCAAGAAGACTTAGGTATCTAGTTTAGAGTTTGTGTTTTAGATCCATTTGTAAAGCTTAGTATAGTTGATATGCTCAAGTGCACAAAACACACACGTTTTATGATTTGATATTTGGTTTTTATGAATAGTTGATCAAAACAAGTTTACATATATTATATGTATAGTAGATGTTTTCTATTTATACATACATGCTTAACTTATAGACAAACTTATTTTGACTATCCTATTCATGTTTTGAAAAAATCTAGTATGATAAAATACAAGTTTTGTTTATGATAAAAATACAAGAGTTGGTTTTTGGTATTTCTATCATGCATATCCTTTAAACCAAAACCTTGTTATATGCTAGATATCAAAAACATAGATATTTCATTATGATTGTGTAGTGGATCATATCCATACACACTATGCTTTAATAAGTTCAAAATATCTTGTTTTTGTACTTTGTGAAGTTATGGAAAAATAAGTTTTAGAAAAACATATTTTTAGAAAAACAGTTTTTATTGTGATTAAAACTATTTAGTGGATTTACTGTGAATTTATGGGATTTTTATTGAGTGAAAAGACCTATTTTCAAATCCCGTATCTGTGCAGTTCTGCACTGTGCCTGTCAGGCCAGTACGGTCGACCGGACCGGTCGACCGCACCAAGGGCCGGTCGACCGGGCCGGTCGACCGATGTGCACAGACGTGCACGTCTGTTAGGCACAGTGGACGGTCGACCGGACCGGTCGACCGGTTTGAGAGCTCTGCTCTCGGGAATTTTCGGTCGACCGGACCGGTCGACCGCTGCTGCCCAACGGTCACATTTTTGACCGTTGGCGGTCGACCGGGCCGGTCGACCGGCAGTCTGTCAGACTGCCACATCAGCCTAACGGCTAGTTTTTCCTAGGGGCTATATATACCCCATTTCTCCATTGTTTTAGATAAGAATTTTTGAGCTAAAAATTTTCAGTTTTCTGAAGAGTTTAAAAGAGTTTTTAATAGAGTTTTTAAGTCAAAAAGATCTCATCTTTATTTGTTTTGGGTTTTTGGAAAATCAAAGAAAAATAGGTTTTTGGGATTTTTGCTTAGATCTTCAATTCTATCATATTGCAAGTATTTTCCCAAAGATTTTTCTTTGTTGCTTGTTTTCAAAAACACTTGTTTCCACACTTGAGCTATCTTCTATCCTAGACTATTAGGATCTTGTTTTTGTGGAAAAAGAAAGAGAAAAAGAAAGAGAAGAGTTTGAGGTTGTTTGTTGTAAACCTCTTTGTTGTAAACACCCTTTTATTTGTGAATCCCTCTTCGGTAGAGGTGATCGGGTGATTGAGTTGTATCCCTAAAGTGTGAGGTGATAGTGTTGGTTGTGAGCCTCTTCGGTAGAGGTGTTGTTGTTGTTGGTTGTTGTTGGCCTCGGTGGAGGTTGTATTGAGAGAGGAGTTAGGTACTCCTAGAGTTGTAAGAAATCCTCTTCGGTAGAGGTTCCCTCGGTGGGAGTTGAGATAGTGGAAATCCTACACGGTGGTGTAGGCGGGGATGTAGAGCAAGGTGCTCGAGCCTCGAAACAAATCTTGGTGTTTGCGTATTGATCCATTGTCTCTCTAACTCTCTCTCATTTATATTGTGCAAAGCATCATACTTCATATCATCATATCATATTTGCTTGTGTTGAGCATAACTCATATTTCCATATCATATTGCTTGTGTTGCCTTGCATTATTTCATATTGCTATATCCTTTATTGCTTGGCTTGATTGTGTGTGCACATTGCTTGGATTGCTTGTGTGTGTGTGCCTAACTTATACTCATCCAACAAGAGCTTCACATAGCACCTCAACCCATTTCAAGGGGAATCAAGGGGAGTTAGTCCAGAGCCTCGCAAGGGGAATTCGGCTACACTTGTTGTATTGTATTAGTTTGTGCATAATTTGCATTAGCTTCCGCATTTAGCGCACTTAGTTTGCATTTAGTTTATTAGATTAGCACTTACACCTATTCACCCCCCCCCCTCTAGGTGTTTTTTCAACATCTTCAAAATCAGATTTATCCAATTGTAATCAAGATCACAAGTAAGGAGTGCAACATCCCCGATCAACATGACATCTCGATCATCTCTACATCTAGTAGTCAATATCAATATTATCATCAATGCTCAGTCAAACTCATCAATGGAAGAATCCAGAAATAATATCTCCTAACAGTTTAAAATTCCATCCCATCATAACATCAGAGTCAATGGTATAAATTCACACGTCTGATCATAATCCAACCATAATACATCCCATCTACAAATCAATCAAGACTCCAATAAAAGAATATGAAGCTCAGGTCAATCCCAACTCTAAATAAGTTTGTACCAATCCAAAAATCAGGAAAGTCAGTCTATCGGTACAACAACATCATATCTACCTATCTACAATATCCAAAAGAGTTCCGGTTAGAATAATCACCAACAACTGTCGATAAACACTATACATAAGATATGTCCTCTATCTTCAAATATGAAGTAGGTCAACTGGTCAGTAGATCGAATTAAGTCACAGTCTACTATTTAAGCTGTCCATTTTTTCCTCACTTGATGCATGGGAAAAAAGTATTCAAAAAACTTGATTTTTGATTTATAAATATGTGAAATAATATATATCAACTTCAATAGAATGGATCTTGTATTCAGATGACATGTGATTGAGCGGAAAAATGACATCCTAAGTACTGAGTTCGTTAGTTTAACGGTGTAAAACATTTGAAACTTAATAAAATTGGTTTGTAGGGTTTTTAAATGTTTAGATCATAATCAATGGCCGGATCAAGAATATGTATGTCTAAAGATATAGATCTAACCAACTCACTACTTTCAGCTATCCATTTTGCGCAGCTTGATAGATGGGCAAAAAGTATTTAAGCACTTGAATTTTGATTTTTAAGTACTTTAAATAATATAAATCAATTTCAACAAAATGAATCTTATATTTGAATGTCAGATGTTAGTATTTGAGTGAGAAAAATTCTGACGCGAATCATCCTGAAACTACACAATTAAGGCCAACCTGATTTACTGCATTTTCAACCCCTTATAACGCTATAAAATCAACCCCTTCCGTTCTCTTTCTCTGTTTGCATATCTGCTCACTTCTCTCTCAAAGTTGCAAACTCTATCCAATTATTTTAGCTATCTTTAGTCCCATTTTGGCTTTGAATTAGGCAATCTTTAGACTTGAATATCTCATTCATTCGAAGTCGGAATTGAACATGTGAATATACCACGTTCATCACCATTGGAAGGAGAACACACTCCAACCATCATCCAATTGATTCGATCAACGGATCTCGCCGTAATTCAATTCAAAGATTCACATATATATTCTTCATATTCCAACAATCCCCCACAATAAATGGAGATTCAAGGAAATGACACACAAAGAGACTGACTCTATTGTGAAAGGTACTTTAGAAAAGAAACTGCATCAGGATAGGTGAACTAGGTCTTGAACCTTCCATAGCGAAAGTTTTATCGGACTTACTGGCTAAACAGTGAACTAGGTCTTGAACTGTTAGCCGTTATTGTAAGCCAAGTCAACAAGCTTCACACAGTGACTTTCCAAATCAACTTTGGTTCTCGGTTGTGTCCGTTTTGGCCCTGGACATTCTTGGTTTTAGAGAGTATCTTTAGGGAATAACAGCCTCCACAGAAATTCTCAAAGAGCCGGCCCAACTCTATACTCACATAGGTGATCATCCTATTAAGAGTAGTCTACTCTACTCCACTTGTTTAGTAACAAGATATAGGCATCATTAAAAACGTTAAGCTTATCCTTAATCCACTTGTAGAAAAGCACTTATGTGCACCTTAGGAATGGATTGGAGTCATGCTCCAAGTGCTTACTTGCTGAGTCAATCATAACTAGTTTTTCCTCTTGAACTTAGTCTGTGGGATCTCCAGTCGCTAAGTGAGTTTTCCATTAAGCTGACTCGGTAAGGTTAGGTTTTTAGACCCATTCCCCTCGATGCGCAGTTTATACGCTCTCCACTTAAACCTTTAATAAGCGGATCCGCTAAATTATCCTTTGACGATACAAAGTCAATAGAGATAATTTCATTTCAGAGCAACTGCTTCACAGTATTATGTCTACGACGAATATGTCTAGACTTACCGTTATATATAACATTTTGTGCCCTAGATATAGCTGCTTGATTATCGCAGTGTATACATATAGCGGGCACTGGCTTTTGCCATAATGGTATATCTTCCAAGAATTGTCGAAGCGATTCTGCTTCTTCTCCGGCCTTATCTAAGGCTATGAATTCCGATTCCATAGTGGAACGGGCAATACAAGTTTGCTTAGAAGATTTCCAAGATACCGTTGCTCCTCCTAGAGTAAATACGTATCCGCTAGTTGATTTTGATTTCTCAGAATCTGCAATCCAATTAGCATCACTGTATCCTTCAAATACAGGTGGATACTGCCAATATCTCAAGGCATATTCCTTGGTATGTGATACGTAACCCAATACTTGTAGTAGAGCGGTCCAATGTAGATTGAGTGGAGTTCACTTTTGTATCATTTTTCACTTCCATATCATGCTTTATATAGAGAAAAAATAAGATTTTTATTGCTTTTTTCTCTCTTTTTTCAGGTCCACCATTAATGGAGATGAAGGCCCATAAACAAGGAATTTACAAGGAATTAAGGGATTAATTAAAGAGCCCAAAAGAAGAAGCTCAAAAGGAGAAGCCTAGGTCTGGAATCGTCCACGAATATTCCCGACTTTCTAGAAGGTCTAGTGAAACATACGGACGCTAACAGAATGGCAACAGAAATCGTTGGCGCAACAGCCAAGATTCTGCCGCGAAAACGCGGCTCTGGCCGCAGATCCGCGGCAAGCATCTGGCCGTTGAGCCAGCGTTTAATCCCACGGCTGAGATTTGAGGGCCTCATCCCCTGGAGCCTATAAATAGACCCCTATGGCCTCTGAGAAGAGGAGAGAAGAGGAGAGAAGAGGAGAGAAAAGGAGAGAAGAGCTTTGTATTTTTGAGAGAATTGTAGGGATTTTCTCTAGCTTTCTTTAGTTGCTCTTGTAATCTTTTTTCTCCTTCTAGAATTTAGCAAAGAAAGAAAGAGAGAGTGAGAGATCTTGTAATTGGAGAGGTGACAACTCAAATGCAAGAATTGATCCTTCTTTCTTCTCATCTTTACTCATTCTAGTGCTTTACTTTCTTCAAGCTTTTATTACTATTGCATCTTCTTCTACAACGAATTGTTGTGTGCTTTTTATTTTAATGTCTAGCTAACTTTCTAACATGACTAGCTAACCTCTAACTTTACTAACTTCTAACTCTTGGGTGATTGCTAATTCATGTGATTCATTGGATGCTTTATTGTAGTCATGTAATTTCAAGACTCTATTATCCCTAATGAAGATGAGTTACTTTAATTCTTGGCAAATGCTTGTTTTCATTCCATATGATTCATGTGAACCTCATTTAGAGCCTTGTCTTTAGAACAAGTGCCTTGATGGAACATGGAGATGGAGCACCTAACTATGCTATTGATTAGTAGTACAACTTTCTTACTTCAATGCTAGCTCGAGTATGGTTTTGATGGACTAATGAATCTTGTATCTTCTTTCTTAGCATGTCCTTGAGTGACTATCCTTGATTCCATCACTGAAAATCTATCTCGGGAGCCGATAAATCAATGAGGCTATAAGTCAAACCGAGAAGATCACTCATCCTCTACATGGGAAAGTATTTTTACCAAACAAGCAAGACAAACTTTTGCCGATGAATCAACATGAGGCATGCATCACCCTATGAGATTAGTAAGTTAGTAAATTAGAAGAGTTAGCTAGTCATGGTTTTTCTCTCTAAAGTCTTTCAAAGTTTCCTTTCTTAAAGTTCTCTTTTCAAGCTACATTCAAGTTCATTTCACTTTCCTTTCCATCCTTTTCCTTTTTATGCAACAAAATCAACAAAGAATTTTTTATCTACTTTCTATGTCATTTTATTTTTCTTGAACATAGAAGAACTTTCGTTTTCTTTCTTAAAACAAACCCAATTCCAAAACCGTGAATGCTTCTATCGTAAACTCTCCCTGTGGATCGACCCGTATTAGCTTATGCTACGACGGTGATTCGGAAGGAGTAAAGAAAATCTGTGAATACACTTTGGAGTTTTTGAACATCAACATACGAGCATCGAAGGTTGACTCTAAACCCTCTCTCTCTGAATATTAGTAAACTCCTACCTTCTGAAAAAAATTTTGGCGTCGTTGCCGGGGAGAGTAACGGTTTTCATTTGAGTTAAGAACTAAACGAATTTTTCTTCTCTGTTGCAGGTTACAGGTTAGGAAAACAGGAAACAAAGCACTGCAGTAACATATAAGTGGTCTTGGGCCTCTGCTCAAGAAAACAGAGACCAAGTGCCCTCTGATTTGCCGCGTTTTCTCGGCCAAAGCCGCGGATCCGCGGCAAAGAGGAGTTGACTACTAACTGGTTTTGTGCAGGGTTGCTTGCTTTGCAAAAAACATAGCTGCTGCAAATCTTATTTCTTGTATGCACTCACCAGGATCCTGCTAATAACTCAACAGTAAAACATTTGTTGAAAAGTTTAAAAATTGATTAGACATTTGCATTTTTAGGCACGTGTCTTTTCAATTCATTTACTTTACTGTTGAAGAGTGCTGGTGCAAGGTACGTTCGCATTGCATTTAGAATAAGACTCACCTCTTGGTTGATTTACATTGCTTTGAGTGAACCTTATTTGCATATATTGTACACTTGCATAAAATTGATCTTAAGGTCATCACCCAATAAACAAGATAAGGTGGGGATTTCATCACCCTTTATTTGGCCCAAAAATCATCATCCAAGCACTCACAATCCAAGCTTTTTAATAAAATTTGATAGACATTGACCCTAGGGACATCCGGACTCAGTAGGAGATCAGCTGAAGTTGGAAATTATTTTTGATTCATACTCCAGTCAAATCAGTGTCTAAGGTTGGGGATTAAGAGGTTACGCCTCGAAGATACCGTGGTTTGGCGTAATTAAGACCCGTTGTTTACGCACGGATACCTCCCACTGTATTTTGCCCCTACCTGGCTGATTAACTGTGGTCTGACTCGAGCAATAACCTTCTTTGGTTCATCGAACAGTTAGGAGTCGTCTAGGTCCAGGTATCCTAGATAGCTTGTGATTGTTTTTTCTTTTCTTGTTTGTTATTTTCCTTTTTACGCTTGTGTGATCGGTGAACGTTGTCTGTGATTGTACATGCAAGAGTGGTACCGGGATCTAAATTCTGCAAGACTTGTTAGAATTTCTACACTTGCACAAACATCACCTCCTGACACAATCTCAATTATGGCCAACAACACTTCTCTTCAAGACAAGTTTTACCCCATTCGCACTCACTTCCATCATGCATTCTTTTACCTGTGACAAATGGAAATAACTTTGAGCTTAAGCCACAATTCATAAATACACTCCCGCCGTTTCATGTCCTAGAGTCCGAGGATGCATATTTCTTCATTCGTGAGTTTGAAGAAGTATGTGTGATGATGAAAATTTCCCAATTGACTGAGGACGCTGTTAGATTAAGGTTCATACCCTTCGCGCTTAAGGATATAGCTAAGAAATGGCTATATAATCTTCCCGCCAGTTCTGTCTCTTCATGGGATGATTTTGTAAAAGTCTTTCTTAAGAAGTTCTATCCCATTCATAAGACAGCCCTCATGAGAAAAAACATAATGCAGTTCAAGCAGGAATCTAATGAACCATTTTGGAAGTATTTCTAACGATTCAAAGACTTACTAGCTCTATGTCCTCATCACGGCATAGAGAAGTGGCGGCAGTGCCAAATTCTCTATGACGGACTTGACTATCAAATCAAGACACTCCTTGAAACCATGTGCCAAGGGGAATTTTTAAAGAAAGATGAGAATCAGGATTGGGACCTCTTTGAAGCTTTAGCAGAAAAAACCATCCAGTGGGAATCATGCCCAGAAAAACCCAATCTCACCACTTCCAGAACCGGTATGCATTCGATTGAATCCTCCATAGCTGCCAAGGCAAAATAACACAATTGATGAAGAGGATCGAACTGCTTGAAGCTAGGAACCTACTGCTGTGAACCAGGTTAACTCACCATCTGTGGTTAACCCGGGTTGTACCTATTGCCATGATTTTAACCATCTGTTCGAAGGGTGTCCTGTTAACCAGTCTCAAATGTATTAGGAAGGTACGAATGCAGCATACACCAGACCCAACTACAATTCATACTCCAAAACATACAATCCGGGATCGCGAAACCATCCAAATTTTCCTTGGAGTCAGTCTGGTCCTGAGCAACCAAGGCAACCATTTTCACACCAATATCCTGCTCAGTCTCATCAACCCAGTTACCATCAGAATCCACCACATTTTCAATCATACTAGAGTCCACCAAATTTCCAGTCATATCAGAATCCACCACATTTTCAAGCAAACTTCCAGCCCACATATCAGCAACATCAACCACAAAATCATCCAGACAAAAGAATGTCAGATTTGGAAAAAATGATCGAAACCTTATCCAAAACCCAGGCTTCAATGATGACCAACCACCATCAGGATATGAACAAGATACAGGTCCAGATAGGTCAATTGGCTAATTCTTTGAATGAAAGACAAAAGGAATGCTACCAAGTCAGCCATTGCCCAATCCAAAAAATCCCTTCCCTCTGCATGAAGTTGAAGACATGGACCCCAGGCAATGCAATACTGTTTATATTCTGAGATCTGAAAAGCAGGTAGATAATAAGGTTTCTAATCAACCCACCAAATCAGTGTCAAAATCAACACCTCCTGTTCAGGTACAACCAACTCAAGACAATCCATATTTAAGTTCACAACCATCAACTTCTAAATCCAATGAAAAAGAAAAGACAGATGAGCAACCATTACAAGCCTATTGTACCATTTCCAAATAGGCTAGCAATCCAAAAGCTGAATGCTCATATGGAGAAGATAAGAGAAATGTTTAATCAAGTCCAAATCAATGTACCCCTTTTTGATGCCATACAACAAGTCCCATCATATGCCAAATTTTTAAAAGAAATGTGCACCAAGAAGAGGAAAGCAAATGTCCCAAAAAAGGTCTTCCTAGCTTCAAACATAAGTGAGTTGCTCACTGGGCCAATTCCTGTGAAATATAAGGACCCAGGGAGTCCAACCATTTCTTGTATTATAGGACAGACTACGATCAATAGGGCATGACTTGATTTAGGAGCCAGCATCAATCTTCTTCCCTTTTCTGTGTATCAGCAACTTGGGTTAGGCGACCTCCGTCCAACCAAAGTTACTATACAACTGGTTGATCGCTCTGTAAAGATTCCCAAGGAGAGATTACAGATGTTTTAATACAGGTCGGGGAATTCATCTACCCCGTAGACTTCATTGTTCTAGAGACGCAACCCGTACACAATCACAGAGCTCAGACACTTGTCATTCTCGGACGCCCTTTCTTAGCCACTGCAAATGCAATCATCAACTGTAGGAATGGCTCGATGCGTCTAACATTTGGAGATATGACAAAAGAGGTGAATGTTTTCCACCTGGGAAAACAACCTCGAGATTTGGATAATGAGTCATTTGAAGTGAACTTAATCGAGGGTTTAACAAGTGAACATGACATGGAGGTTGAATATGAGTCCGATGAAGAATTTGAGTTGGAGTCTGATGACTTCAACCTTGATCAGATTGTTGAGTCCACTATGGGGCCACTAATATCACCCCTATTCTTCCCTTGCACCAAGAACAACCATTGATAGATCTTGTCCCTTCTTCTGAGCTTAAGATTCTTTCCAACCATCTCAAATACCAGTACTTGGATGAGAAAGAAGCTTTTCCCGTGATCATTGCATCCCATCTCACAAAACAACAAGAAGAGGATCTTCTTACAGTGTTAAGAGAAAATCGAGAAGCCATTAGTTGGACCATGGCTGGCATAAAGGGGATTAGTCCTTCCATAGTATAACACCGATTCATTTGATGGAGGATGCTAAACCAAAACGTGACCCACAGCGTAGACTGAACCCAATCATGCAGGAGGTTGTCAGAGCTGAGATTTTGAAACTGTTAGACAATGGGATTATCTATCCCATATCCGATAGCCAATGGGTAAGTCCAGTCCACGCTGTGCCAAAGAAAGCAGGGTTTTACCGTGATAGAAAACGATAAGAAAGAATTGGTACAAACACGACTTCCTACGAAGATTTGAGTTTGTATCGATTACCGAAAATTGAACACTGCCACACGTAAAGACCACTTTCCCCTTTCGTTCATTGACCAAATGCTCGAGAGACTAGCGGGACATGAGTACTACTGTTTTCTGGATGGATATTCAGGATATAATCAAATCCCTATCGCTCCCGAGGATCAAGACAAAACCACCTTCACCTGTCCATTTGGAACATTTGCATACCGAAGAATGCCCTTCGGCCTCTGCAATGCTCCCGCAACGTTTCAACATTGCATGCTGAGTCTTTTTTCAGACATGGTGGAGAGATTCTTGGAGATTTTCATGGATGATTTTTCGATTTATGAAGATTCCTTTGAACAATGCTTGTACCATCTTAAGCTGGTTTACAACGCTGCATGAAGAAAAACTTGACACTCAACTGGGAGAAGTGTCACTTTATGGTCAAGTAAGGAATCGTTCTTGGGCATGAAGTTTCAAATAAAGGAATTGAGGTTGATAAGTCTAAAGTGGAAATAATAACAAAGCTCCCTAAGCCAACATGCTTAAAAGACATTAGATCATTCCTTAGGCACGTCGGTTTCTATAGACGAATCATTCAAGGGTTTAGCAAAATTGCTAGACCTTTGACAAATCTCTTGGGAAAAGATGTACCCTTTAAATTCAATGAAGAATGTTTACAAGCCTGGGAGGAGCTTAAGTGTAGACTTGTCTCAGCGCTGATAATTTCTGCGCCAGATTGGACTAAGCCATTTGAGATTATGTGTGATGCCTCAGATTATGCTATCGGTGCTGTTCTAGGTCAGCGTATTGATACTAGGCAACACGTAATCTACTATGCTAGTAGGACGCTGAATGAAGCCCAACTCAATTACACAACTACTGAAAAGGAATTTTTAGCTGTTGTGTTTGCGTTGGAAAATTTTCGTCAATACCTACTAGGGTCCAAGACAACTATTTTCACCGATCACTCCGCCCTCAAATACTTAATGCAAAAGAAGGATGCAAAGGCTAAACTTATTCGATGGATACTTCTTTTGCAAGAGTTTGATTTGGAAATCAAGGATAAAAAGGGCGTTGAGAATGTGGTAGCCGATCACCTGTCACGAATCCCCAATGCACCAAAGGAGAAAATACCAATAAATGACAATTTTCCTGACGAACACATTTCTACAATGTGTAAAGAGCCCTGGTATGCGGATATAGCGAATTACCTTGCAACCGGGCGAACACCTTCCGATTGGTCAGGTCAGACCAAACATCGCTTCATGAGTCAAATGCGATTTTTCTTTTAGGATGAACCATATTTATTCAAATATTGTCCTGACCAGATAATACGAAGGTGTCTTCCTGAGGATGAACATCAGAGTGTCTTGACATTCTGTCACAAGTTAGCTTACGGTGGACATTTTGGTCCACGAAAAACTGCTGAGAAAGTACTTCAGAGTGAATTCTACTGGCCCACTCTCTTTAAAGACGCGTATACTTTTTGCAAGCTCTGTGACAGATGTCAAATGACTGGTCGAATCATGCGGAAAGACATGATGCCCCTTACACCCATTTTGGAGGTCAAAATTTTGATTTGTGAGGCATTGACTTTATTGGACCCTTTCCTCTGTCCTATGGCAACCAATACATTTTGGTGGCTGTAGATTATGTTTCTAAATGGGCTGAAGCAATTCCAACAAGGATAAATGACAACTAAGTTGTCATCAAGTTCTTACGGGAAAATATCATCTCACGCTTCGGAGCCCCCGTGCGATAATTAGTGATAACGGGAGTCATTTCTGCAATCGGGCTTTTGAAGCCCTAATACGCAAATACTCTATTTCTCACAAATTATCCACGGCATATCATCCTCAGACCAACGGGCAAGTGGAAGTCACCAATAGACAAATCAAACTCATATTGGAGAAAACCGTTAGACAGAATCGTAAGGATTGGTCCATCAAACTCATTGATGCCCTATGGGCATATAGGACCGCTTACAAGACTATCCTCGGTATGTCTCCATATCGAATTGTATTTGGAAAACCCTGCCACTTGCCTGTGGAGTTAGAACATCGAGCTATGTGGGCATTAAAGCAGCTGAACTTGGACTTGGATAAAGCCGGTGCGTTGAGAAAATTGCAAATATCCGAGCTAGAAGAGCTGAGAAACAAGGCATATGACAACGCTCGGATTGCAAAACACAGAACTAAGCTCTTCCATGATAAATCAATCCATCGGAAAATTTTTGTCTCAGGACAAAAGGTTCTGTTATATAATTCAAGACTCCACCTCTTCCCTGGTAAATTGAAAACCAGGTGGTCAGGACCATACATTGTTCAAAAGGTCTTCTCTCATGGCGCCATTGAAATTTTTGATCTAAAAAATGGCACTACTTTCACTGTCAACGGTCAACGCTTGAAGCCATTTTTTATCACTGAGTTTGAGTCACAAGATGTTCATGAACTGGTCTTTGTGACCTAGTCTACAGGTGACCACTTCATTTGTACATTTTTCCAGTACTCACTGCATATCATTTTGGGATCCCTTTTGTAAATAATAAAAAAAATTGCCAATTCCTCACACACACGTGGTGCTAAGTATTCACACCCTATTCTGATTACTCGTCTATGTAGGACTTTCCTACCGGATGATGTTTTTGCCGCCGCATACGACAGGGTATTCATAGCACACGAGAGAGCCACTAGTGCCTATAACAGTTGTCTTCATGCGGTCTGGACCCCTAATGTCCAGTCCGAAGATGTGCCAGTGGAGTCCTCTTCAGAGGAAAGTTTAGAGGAAGAGGATGAGCCTACCTTTTGTCGACAGGACCCCCCTGCAGATTCACGTGCCTTCATGTCCACCATTTGGCGGGACATGAAGAAAATATTCCGGGACAAAGTCGACTGCAAAAGCAAGTTGAGGGGCAGATGTCTAGATTAGACCGTATTGAGGAAGGTCTTAGGCGTTCACAGTCGGCTGGACCCAGCACCACTGCTGGTCCAAAACGACGACGAGGGTGACACTGTTACTTTACCTATTTCATGCATACTTTATCTTGAATACATTGGGGACAATGCATGAGATAGGTATGGGGGGTAGATAATAACTTAGGATTTTTCATTTTTCTTTTTAGGATTTTTCATTCTCTTTAGATTTTTCATTTTCTTTAGATTTTTCATTTTCTTGTTAGAAAAACCTTTAAAAAAAAGAGAGAGAGAGAAAATTTTGATCCATTTTTAAAGAATCAAACTTGATCTTAGGAATTAAGGACATTCTAAACTAAGATTTCTTAATATAAGTTGAAAAGAGGAGTTTTGTTGGATTTTTAGGTTAAAAAAAAAGGATAAGAAATATAGCTAGATTTTATTCTCTCTTTAGCATTATATACATTAAACATATTGAGGGATTAATCAAAGACTTAGTGATTCTATTTACACATATATATATATATAAAATAATAATAATAATAAAGAAAATATAAATAAATAAATAAATAAATAAAATAATTACTTAACCACTAATTAAGCTGGTTAGTTGTGCCTTAAGAAGAATGGCCAGTCACGCCTAAAGGTGGTTAAGTCCTTAGCATTCGTGGCCTAGTTTACTCGAGTCCTTGAACCTTAGGGATGTATCTTCATCTGGTGCCCTAAGACAGACTGGTTGGGAGTCATCGGTAAAAGGCTCGCTACATGGGTAAATTAGAAAGCCTAAGGAAGCTAAGGAGGTGTAAATAAAAAAATAAATAAATAAATAAAAAAATTGTATATATTAGTAAATAAATGAACTCTAGTCTAAGAAAAATTTCTCATATATATAGATGTATATATACTAGGCTTGATGCAAAATCCGGTTTTCTCTCTATTCCTTAAAAACTTAACCTAAGCTGAAGACGAAACTTTAAATAGAAACTTATAAAAAGAAAGACAAGCTTAGGGTAACCCGAAACCGATAGATCAAGGAAATTCTTGAAAAATATGGATCATAATTTTTTCACTAACATTTTTCTTCTTTCTTGGATTTTATGGTGCAATCCGCTAAAAACCCTCAGGAGACAACACTCCTCCTCTAGGGTAACCTAGAGGTTTAACGGCTTGTTGCACAAGCTCAGTGCAATCGTGACACATACGAAAGTGGTTCAATAATTTAGCTAGGATTTTTTTTTCTTTTTGCTCGAGGACGAGCAAAAGCTAGGTATGGGGGTGTGATTGGAGTTCATTTTTGTATCATTTTTCACTTCCATATCATGCTTTATATAGAGAAAAAATAAGATTTTTATTGCTTTTTTTCTCTCTTTTTTCAGGTCCACCATTAATGGAGATGAAGGCCCATAAACAAGGAATTTACAAGGAATTAAGGGATTAATTAAAGATCCCAAAAGAAGAAGCCCAAAAGGAGAAGCCTAGGTCTGGAGTCGTCCACGAATATTCCAGACTTTCTAGAAGGTCCAGCGAGGCATATGGACGCTAACAGAATGGCAACAGAAATCGTTGGCGCAACGGCCAAGATTCTGCCGCGGAAACGCGGCTCTAGCCGCGGATCCGCGGCAAGCATCTGGCCGTTGAGCCAGCGTTTAATCCCACGGCTGAGATTTGAGGGCCTCATCCCCTGGAGCCTATAAATAGACCCCTAGGGCCTCTAAGAAAAGGAGAGAAGAGGGGAGAGAGCTTTGTATTTTTGAAGGAATTGTAGGGATTTTCTCTAGTTTTCTTTAGTTGCTCTTGTAATCTTCTTTCTCCTTTTAGAATTCAACAAAGAAAGAAAGAGAGAGTGAGAGATCTTGTAATTGGAGAGGTGACAACTCAAATGCAAGAATTGATCCTTCTTTCTTCTCATCTTTACTCATTCTAGTGCTTTACTTTCTTCAAGCTTTTATTACTATTGCATCTTCTTCTACAATGAATTGTTGTGTGCTTTTTATTTCAATGTCTAGCTAACTTTCTAACATGACAAGCTAACCTCTAACTTTACTAACTTCTAACTCTTGGGTGATTGCTAATTCATGTGATTCATTGGATGCTTTATTGTAGTCTTATAATTTCAAGTCTCTATTATCCCCAATGAAGATGAGTTACTTTAATTCTTGGCAAATGCTTGTTTTCATTCCATATGATTCATGTGAGCCTCATTTAGAGCCTTGTCTTTAGAACAAGTGCCTTGATGGAACATGGAGATGGAGCACCTAACTATGCTATTGATTAGTAGTACAACTTTCTTACTTCAATGCTAGCTCGAGTATGGCTTTGATGGACTAAAGAATCTTGTATCTTCTTTCTTAGTATGTCCTTGAGTGACATCCTTGATTCCATCACTGAAAATCTATCTCGGGAGCCGATGAATCAATGAGGCTACAAGTCAAGCCGAGAAGATCACTCATCCTCTACATGGGAAAGTATTTTTACCAAACAAGCAAGATAAACTTTTGCCGATGAATCAACATGAGACATGCATCACCCTATGAGATTAGTAAGTTAGTAAATTAGAAGAGTTAGCTAGTCATGATTTTTCTCTCTGAAGTCTTTCAAAGTTTCCTTTCTTAAAGTTCTCTTTTCAAGCTACATCCAAGTTCATTTCACTTTCCTTTCCATCCTTTTTCTTTTTATGCAACAAAATCAACAAAGAATTTTTCATCTACTTTCTATGTCATTTTGTTTTTCTTGAACATAGAAGAACTTTCGTTTTCTTTCTTAAAACAAACCCAATTCCAAAACCGTGAATGCTTCTATCGTAAACTCTCCCTGTGGATCAACCCGTATTAGCTTATGCTACGACGGTGATTCGAAGGGAGTAAAGAAAATCTGTGAATACACTTTGGAGTTTTTGAACATCAACATACGAGCATCGAAGTTGACTCTAAACCCTCTCTCTCTGAATATTAGCAAAATCCTACTTCTGAACATAGATCACTAGGATTACTAGTGTATCTACTTAACTTGCTTACAGCGTAAGCAATATCGGGTCTAGTGCAATTCATCAAATACATTAGACTTCCGATAATCTGAGAATACTGCAACTGGTGTATTCTAGTTCCTGTATTCTTATGAAGGTGGACGTGTGGGAGAAAAGGATTTGTATTCTCTTTTATCCCATTATCCTTGAATCTTTCTATCATCTTATCCACGTAGTGAGATTGAGAGACTGATTCCATCTGGTGTTTTGGTTATTTTAATTCCTAAAATTACATCAGCAACCCCCAGATCCTTCATGTCAAAACTGTTGGATAACATTCTTTTAGTGGACTTAATAATTTCAATATTAGTCCCAAGTATCAACATGTCGTCTACATAAAGACAAATAATGATACATGCATTTCCAACTGTTTTAGTGTAAACACACTTATCGTATTCATTGATAGTGAATCCATCTTTGATCATGACACTATCAAATTTCTCATGCCATTGTTTTGGAGCCTGCTTTAGACCGTATAAGGATTTTACCAATTTACACACCTTGTGTTCTTGGCCTTTGACTATAAATCCTTCAGGTTGCTCTATATATATCTCTTCATTTAATTCACCATTTAAAAATGCAGTCTTGACATCCATTTGATGGATATCTAAGTTATGCAATACTGCAATTGTAATCAACATCCGAATGGACGTTATTCTTGTTACTGGTGAATAAGTATCGAAGTAGTCAAGTCCTTCCTTTTATGGATAACCCTTGGCTACTAATCTAGTCTTGTACTTATCGATAGATCCATCGGGTTTTAATTTTCTTTTGAAAATCTACTTACACCCAATTGGTTTACTGCCAGGAGGCAAGTTTTCCAATTCCCAAGTATGATTACTTAGTATGGATTCTATTTCGCTATTTATAGCTTCTTTTCACATTTGTGATTCTGGGGTTGACATAGCCTCTTTAAATGTTTGAGGCTCGCTTTCAATAGCGTATGCTATGAAATCTGGACCAAAAGATTTTTGAGATTCTAGATCTCTGACTTCTTCTTGGTTCAATTTTCGCATTAACAATCGGTTCCTCGGGGCTTTCGTCCCTGAATGTCATCTCATGTGTTCTTTTTCCAGAAGTCTTATCTGCTTCCCGTTTGTATGGAAAGATGTCTTCAAAGAACACAGCATCTCTAAATTCGATAATCATGTTTACATGAATATCTGGTATTTCTGATTTATGAATCAGAAATCTGTAGGCACTACTATTCAAGGCATAGCCTATGAATATGCAGTCCATAGTTTTTGCACCCAACTTAGTCTTTTTAGGTAATGGTGGTAGTACCTTTGCAAGGCACCACCACATTTTGAGGTAATGGTAGGAAGGTGTCCTTCCATGCCATAACTCAAATGGTATAAGACCAAGTTTCTTGTGGGTACTCTATTTAGAATATAATTTGCAGTTAATAGAGCTTCCCCCCACAAGTTCTGCGGAGCTCCAGAACTTACGAGCATGGAATTGACCATCTCCTTCAAAGTTCTGTTCTTCCATTCAGCAATTCCATTTTTCTGAGGAGTATATGGTACTGTTGTTGATGGATTATACCAAATTTAGCACATAACTCACTAAAATCATTTGATTCATATTCTCCGCCTCTATCGGATTTTAGAATCTTGATTTTCTTGTTGAGTTGATCTCAACTTCGGCTTTTATATGTTATAAACATATTTATTGCCTCATCCTTACTGTTTAAAAGATACGCATAACAGTATCTTGTACAGTCATCAATAAAAATAATAAAATACTTTTTACCGCCTCTAGTTGGCATAAACTTCAAGTCACACAGATCGCTATGAATTAACCCTAAAGGTTCTGTTTTCGATCTATTGAGTGAAATGAATTTTTCGCCAACTTGGCCTCAACACAAATCTCACACTTGCGAATTTCTTCCAAGTTGAGTTTAGGAATATATCCTAGATTAGACAAATTCTTTAACGACTTGTAATTTATATGCCCTAATTCTAGCATGCCATAAAATAGGAGACTCAAGCAAATAAACAGAAGATTTTCCTTTATTTATAAGCTTCGGGTACAAATACACAGACTTTTTATCTACCACTGCAACATTGGCTTTAAAAAGTCCATCAACAAGATAACCCTTTCCCACATACATCCCTCCCTTAGTAAGTACAAATTTATCTGATTCAAAAACTATTCTAAATCCTTTCTTTTTAAGTATTGATCCAGAGATCAAATTCTTGCGGATATCTGGAACATGTAGCACCTCGTTCAGAGTAAGCTCTTTTTCAGATGTCCACTTCAGGATGACCTTGCCTTTTCCTTCAACCTTTGAGACGACTGAGTTTTCCATGAATAGTTGCTCATCCTGCTCTAGTTTTTGATATTCAGAGAATAATAATTTCTCAGAGCAGATGTGCCGAGTAGACCCAGTGTCTACCCACCAATCCTTATTGTTGGTTGTCAGATTCACCTCTGACACCACAGCTGAAAGGCTTGACGATGCATGGCCGGTCAAGTTTGCCTATGGATGGTTCTTCTTATCTTTTTGAGATGGCTGCGACATTCATTCGCCTTATGCCCTTCTTTGTTGCAGATGTAGCAGGTTCCCTTGAAGCGCATATTCTTGCCGTCTTGGACCTTGCCTTTCTACCCCTGGGAAGTCTTCTTCCGCTTTAAGCCTTTGGAAGTAGACGCTTTCCCCTTTGAGTCTTCGATCACATTGACTTTGGCTTCATAGGAGTTCTTACTACTCCTTTTCTCGGACTTTCGGTTGTCATCCTCGATTCGAAGCCTCACAATAAGATCTTCCAACTTCAGCTCCTTTCGCTTGTGCTTCAGGTAGTTCTTGAAATCTCTCCACGCAGGTGGGAGTTTCTCCACGATAGTAGCAACCTGAAAGGTTTCATGTAGAATCATACCTTTGGCTTCTATCTCGTGCGAGATAAGTTGGAACTCTTGCACCTGACTGATTACAGTCTTGTTGTCCACCATTTTGTACTCCAGAAATCGTCCTACGACGAACTTCTTGGTACCAGCATCCTCAGTCTTGTACTTCTTGTCAAGACTGGCCCATAACTTCTTTGTCGTTGTGATGGGACTGTAGACATTGTAAAGAGAGTCATCCAGTCCATTTAAAACATAATTTCGCCAAAGGAAGTCACCTTGAGTCCATGCATCGACTGCAAGGACTGAGTCCCGTTCCGGTTTCTGGTGGATCTTCTTGCAGGAATTTGGCCAGATAAAAAGTGGTCAAGTAGAAGAACATCTTCTGTTGTCACCTCTTGAATTCTGTGCCGTCAAATTTTCCTGGCTTCTTCGGCTTCGGGTTAGGAAGTGGAGTAGCATCAAAAACTTGTAGCTGCATGTTTGGTACCTTACTAGAGCTATCTTGATTAGTCTCAGACATTTTCTGTAAGTTCAAGCAGAACAGAAGTAAGAAACTTCAATACAATAATTGTCTTAAGATTGTTGGACTCTGGGTTCACAGGAATCAATCTGACAACTATTCAAGATCACTGAAATATCAACAATCTAATTGGCCAGGTCGGCAAATATCAGGTGGGAGGTTT